>PVKA01003364.1:81062-111114 GCA_004027165.1 Ctenomys sociabilis
TTGTTTTTTTTTTTTTTTTTTTTTTTTTTTTTTTTTTTTTTTTTTTTTTTTTTTTTTTTTTTTGGCTGATCTGGGGATTGAACTCAGGCTCTGCTCTTGCCAAGCAAGGCAAGTTGCTTTCTTGTTTTCCTGAATCAAGAGCTCTGGCCAAGGAGTGAACATGCCTCACTTCTTCTCTGCACAGGAAATGCTGACAAGAACCATGTATGCCAAGCAGGGAAGGAGATGCAGTTGGCAAATTTCCTTTAATTTAATACACAGTTTTAAAACCCCTGAACAGAACAGCAAACAACAGCCACTGAGCTCAGAGCTCTGAGACGCATAGAACTAACAAAAGGATCCCCATCCCTCCATGCTGTGCCCAAGATGGGAACTTCACTTCATCCGGAGACAAAGCCACAAAGCAAAACTGTCAAGGGCTAATAAAGATTACCCCCAATGGCCGACAGCAGATGGCAGCTAATGGCAAGTGTTTCTAACACAGCTTTATTGTTCCAGGTTGAGGCATTAATGTGTCTCTGGAGTTTTTCTGGGCTTATTTATTTAATTATTTATTTTATTTTAAAAAGTCACTTTGTGAAATGACAGCGTGACATGCATTGTAATTTTTCCTGCACTGGGAAGGCCCTCTGTGTTACATTTGTCTCCTTGTTCTTCTCACGTGGGGGAGGCATTTGGGCTGCAACGATAGTCAGGTCTGTATTATTTTGAACCTGACAGGTAACAAGGAAAGCATCAGTTCTATCCAGACTGGAGCTAGGAATTGTCCCTGTTTTCTGACCTGCAAGGGCTTTGAAGGCTAAGTAAATACAGTCTGCTCCCACAAGCCAGCACTTGTACATGACTCAGTGCAAACAGTCCCGACCTGTGCATGCTGGAACAACCACCTTAGAGCCTTAGAGAAAAAGGCTTCTGAGCACTTTTATTTTTCTAACACAGCAACTTTCATCAGTGCAGATTTAAATCTCACTTTTGGGTAACTATGTGCTGGTTTGATTTCTAAATCCCAGCTCTCTTGTCTGAGTCCAGCTAGCTGTGACTAAAGCTCCAGGCAGTTGATCAATGCTGACACGAAGTAGCAGGACCCAGAGAAAGTGTGGGAGCCCCTTGCCTAGGTTCCTCCCGGTAGAGCCCCTCCTGGTATGGAGGAGGAAATTCATAGCCAGTGGGATGCTCGCCTCGCTCGTGCTCTCCTCTCTATTTTCAGAGATCCTGAGTCCTGTGGATGGAACCTGAGTATGTCTGTGACCACAGTGAAGTGGCAGCAGTGGAAGTAAGGTGATGTGGCATTTTTTGAGTTTCTATAAATAGATCCTGGCTGCAATCTGAATCATATTGTTAGGTTCTAGAATTCTTACCTCATCTCTAAAAGTGAGATCAGTCTTTGGGTTTTTGAGAAATTAAACACAGTCAAAACAAGGCAGAGGGGCACCTCTGGACTCCCCTTACCATCACTCTATGGGTGAAGCCAAGTCAGCGGGAGTGAGAGGGAAAGAACAGTGGACATCTTTTTCTGTCCTGATAGCTGCCTATTTTGGCACTGACTGCCAGAGCATGGGTTTCCTAGGAAAAGAATCCTAAGTCAGTCCTTGATCTTATATCGACACCTGCCCTGCCATGCTTGGCCAGACCTGAAGACTTGTCTTGGGTGTCCCCAAAGTGTCCCAGCTGGGGGCCTGGGATGGCTGGCTACCAACCCATGAAGGGAAAGATTAAATTCTCTACTGGCAGTCAGCTGCTCAGAAAGCTTCTATTCATTTGGGAGGAAGGATAGTTTCCCGCCCATTCAAAACTGTAAAACACACAGCTCAACCTCTTAGACTCCCAGAGTGTTCTGGACTAAAGGTGCCAAATAAACACATTTTCTGCAACCTGCCTTCTTCCCTGTTGTGCAAAGCATCTTGGACAGTGTTTGTATCTCAAGAGAAAGGGGAAAGAAATAGGAATTCTATACTTTTGAGACACATAAAAGTCCTATTGCTAATTAAACCACAGCAGCCTGAATATTGGGTTGCCAGCCAGTGAGCACCTCCAGCAGAGATGGAAGGGTCTGCTGAAGTGGGTAATTGAGTTCGCGCTGCAGCTAGAATCCTAGAAATAGCCCTAATGTCACACCCTCCTCACCTCCTCCTTTCCTCCCCCACCCTAGCAGGTTTGGGCAGAGAGATGCTGTCTGGAATACTTGCATCTTCAGACCTGGGATTCGTCCAGGCCAGATCAGCAGTGACTAGTGGAGCCTTTCACAGTTCGCTGTCCTATCAGTTAAGCTGGCTTGGAATAAAACCTGTTGCACATCGTGATTCATCTGGCTTCAGCAGTAAGGGGATTTATGATCCTGTATAACCAGAAGACCTAAGACTGAGTGGCTCAGTAAGGGAAATCTAGCAACAAGGCCTGGGTTCTTTCACTCCTTCACATGTGTGAGATCACTCTCATGGCCAGAACCACCACTAGAAGAGAAGACAGTCCAGCCAAATGAGAGGATGGCTTGCCCCTTATTTCTGTAAGAAAGGGATGGATTTACTGGGAAACTCCCTGCTGGTTTCCCCAGGCACAGACAAGAGAAATGGTCCAGGGATGACTGACCAAGATGAATCAGGATTTTTGCAGACTACCAGGGGAAAAAGAACACTGAATGAAATCAGAAAGAATGGCTGTCAGCAACGTACCCAATGGCTCAAGCCAGGGTCAATAGCCAAGTCACCTCATGTGTACCTCACCTGTAGTGCATTCAATCTAGAATTGGGTGGTCCTCTCCTCCAAGTACAGGGGCCAACGGTAAACAATACTAGTGGTTCCAAATGTTTGTCCTCAGGGCTCACGTACTGAAGCAATGTATAAGAATGGGTAGAGTAGTTAAGAGTAGACCAGAAATAATGACCACACATTTCTCTAAACTTACTATCTCTCGCTCTGAAATCACTGAGGTTTCAGAAATAATACTTGTAAGAAATTGCCTTGTTTTCAATATTTCTTTTCCAATCTTTAAAATTTCTAGAACAACAAGATGCTGCTTCTTCTCCATTGTGTAGCTCTGTCTGCTCTGTGTGGACAGAAGCCAAAGTCTAAATAGCTAAACAAGCAGAGGTTGATCTTGCCAGCCAAAGGCCTTTTCTGTACTCTAATGACCGTGTGTTGGTCTTAGCCTTGTTGGGTCACATTTTCCTCAACTACCAGCATTTCAGGATACGGACACCACCCATCCCAAAGAGGTAGCCAGCCTGGGAGAGAGCCATGGTCATTATCAGAGTGAGTGGAGAGTCCAGCCCAACCAGGCCTGATAATAGCCACACTCCTGCTCTTCTGCACCCCACACCAACATATCTGTATAATTTTTCTTGGCTGCTAAAGCCATAAGGAAGAATTCCTTGTATCTGTTTCACTAAACAATAATTACATTTTCTAGCACACAACACAGCTTTAAAAATAAAGAAAGTGTGAGTCACCGAGTCTGCTGTCTGGTGAATCCCTGTGCTCCCTCATCCCAGTTGGCTCAGAGCTGACTGTTGTCCTTGGTCTCACCAGTTGCCCCTTCCCAAGCCTTGAGGACCAGAGACACCTTGCTGTGGGTGGAATTCTGTCAGGGACAAGATAGCAGAGGAAGAGAAAGTCATGCTTTCCCTGCTGCAAAGACTTAGACAATGCTGCAGAGATGGAACAAAATAAAGTGGTAGGATGGACAAGCAAGGCACAGGTGAGAAGCTCCCTGAAGAGAAGTTGGAAGCCTCCATGGGGGCCGGCTATGGGGCCTGAGAGTGGGGCTCTGGGGGAAAACGAGCTGCTGCCTCTGTGAAAGAGAGAACATGATGATGTCACTGAAGTCATACATAGACAGGGCCATGACCAAATCTGTCTGTCTCTGCTTGGGTTCTGCGTTCACCTCCTGTTCACCAGGCTGTCCTTCTGCAGGTCTGGAAGACTCACTTTCATGGGTGTCCCTCAGCTCTGCTCAAAGTGGGACAGTTGGCACCTTGTCTGTACTTTGTGCTGTTCGGAAGCCCAGTGGAGGGTAGCATTTGCTGACAGTGGGTCAGTGGACATCTGGGTTTCATCCTCAGGCTTCCTAGCTTCTAACCAGAGCATTTCGGTCATCACAATCACACAATAATGATTATCGATATACTGGACTTTTTTCTTTTGTAAGATTGGTTCTTCTAATTTACTATGCTTTTCCTTACCTGTTTTATTCCCAGACTGTATTTTAATTGGCTATTTGTAGGGTATGCAAGGTGAAAGCAGTAATAAAATATTAAATGCATATATAAGGATAAAACAGTGAAGTTGTTAATTCATCATACTATTCACCTGATCTACTTTTTTTTTGGTAGAACTAAGGATTGAACTCAGCCCTTGAGCTTACCAGGCAAGCACTTATTCTACTGAGCTATCTCCCTAGCCCCGATCTACTGTTTTGAGTCCTTTCAGAACTTACATATTCCAGGGGCCAAGGAAATAGCTCAGCAGCATAAGTGCCTGCCTGGCAAGCACAAGGTCCTGAGCTTGATCTTTGGTACAAAAAAAAAAAAAAAAAAAAAAAAAAAAAAAAATTATATAATCCAATTCTTTTTTTAGTGATTACCATTTGATACTTTTTATCAACAAAAACTAAATTTAGTATTTTTCTCTCATTGAATCTACACATTTAGTACAATTAACATAAAGACACCAGGAGACATTTTCACGGAGCATAGCAAATGTGCCTTATTGAGGTTAATTCTAAAATTTTATGTATATGAAGAATGAAACAATGAATAGCCTAGCTTGTTTTGAAAGAAGAGGAAAAAGAAGAAAAATTTACCCTCTCAGATAACAAGATTGGCTATAAAGCTAAAAACAAATAATGTGGCAATGGCACAAGACAGGCAAATAGAACAGAAGAGAGAACATATATTCTCTGTCTCTCTCTCTCTCTCTCTCTTTCTCTCTGTCTCTCCCCTCCTCTTTCTATCCTTCCTCACACAGTAGTACAATAGTACTTCAAGGCAAATGATTTTTTTATTTTATTTAATTTTTTTATGTATTTAGTACAGGGTCTCACTATGTAGATCAGACTCATAATGATCCTCCTGTTTTCAGCCTCCCAAGTGCTGGGATTACAGGTGTGCGCCTCCACGCGCAGTCTTAGTCATTGTCTCAGTGCATCCTGGGGCTGAAGCCAGCACAGCATGCGCAGTTCTGTGCCTGCCTAAGCAGATGCTTTAGTCTGCTGAGCTATTTGGCCAACCCTCACAGAAAAGAATTTTCAAAGTAAGAGTCAAAATGCTGTAAGGGAAATTAGCATAAGTAAATTTTTTTTTTTTTTCTCTTTTTGAGACAGGGTTTCACTATGCAGTTCAGGCTGGCCTTAAACTCACTTTGTAGCTCAGGCTGGTCTCGAACTCACAACAATCTTCCTGCCTCAGCCTCCCAAGTGCTGGGATTACAGGCCTGCGCCACCACGCCCGGCCTAGCATAAGTAAATTTGATGTTAAAAATTTAAAAGCAATATATGATATAGACATTTTTTAACAGTTGATGAAAATGTTTTCAAGAAAGAAGAGCTATTTGCAATCTTTCTTTTAAAACAGACACAAGACTATACATCTATAAGGGATAATGCAGATTAATAGGACACTGGCACCTGCAAGGAAACAGACAAGCACTGTGAGACCTTTCTGTTCACTGCAGAAGAAAGGGGAATGTCCAGTGAGAACGTGACCAACCTCACTAACAGCCAGAAAGGCAGAATAAGCCAAGTCAGTGAGACACCCTTTCACCCTTGCATCCCTTGGTAAGAGCATTGACAGATAGTACAAGCTTGGGAGATGGTGAGGAAGCAAGAAATCTTGTGTCTTGCTGGTAAGGTGTGTTTGCCACAGTGTCAGTGAGCAATTTGGCAATTACCAGAAAACTTCCAGTGGCACTCAGCCTCCAGGGCAGGAAGTCTCCCCGGGGGACCCCATGTGCAGGCAGACAAGCATGGAGAAAGGCCTCTCCATAGCACTGAAGCGAGAAACAAGAAGAGCAGAAGTCCAGCTCGTCCAAGAGAAAAAGTAGACGAAGCAGGCCTTGCGAGTCCAGGGAGGTTCTGTGGGACAGCTGAGTGAGTCAGAGCCACTTGCATTAAAGCGAACCTGAGTTTCTTTGTTCAAGAGTAGTGACAACAGCCATCCACAGGAATGTTGACAGCAGTGTTGTCCATGGGGGCCAAGAGGTGGACACAGTCACATGTCCGTCAACAGGAGGATAGGTAAACATATTTGGTCACCTGTGTGAAGGGCTGTTCCAGCACGGACACACCTCAGAGCATCATCACACCTCAAAGCATCATGCCAAGCTCAAGATCTCAATCACAAAAATACATCACATGAATCCAGAATGTACTCCCACATGGAAATGGACAGTAGATTAGTAGTACGTTAGTGTGGCTCATGACAGGGTGGGGATGATGGGCGAGTGAGATACGGGGGGACAAAGGGGATGAGGTTTCTTTTCTCTTTGTTTGCTTTTTCTATTTCTTTTTCTGTGATGCTAGAGACTGAGTCCAGGGCCTTTACATGGAGCTATAATACTTCATCTCAGCCTTCTTTCTTTCTTTCTTTCTTTCTTTCTTTCTTTCTTTCTTTCTTTCTTTCTTTCTTTCTTTCTTTCTTTCCTTCTTTCTTTCTTTCTTCCTTTTCTCTCTCTCTCTCTCTCTCTCTCTCTCTCTCTCTCTCTCTCTCTCTTTCTTTCTAATACAAAGTCTTAGGTCACTAAGTAGCCCAGACTGAACTTGAAACTTGAACTTCACATCTTCCATTCTCAGCCTCTCAGAGTGCTGACATTATTGGTGTATGCCATTACTCTCCACTATGAAGTTTCTTTTTTATTTAACTAAAATGTTGAACCAGTGACTAAGGTGCCTGCTTAGGCAAACTTAGGCAAGCACAGGGACTACAGTTCAATCCCTGGCACCACGTGCTGCACCAGCCCCACTGCAGGGCAGGCTGAGCCGGCCACAGAGTCCTGTGATAGAGGTGTACATCTGTAATCCCTGCACTGTGGAGGCTGAAAACAGGAGGATCACTGTGAGTCCAAGCTATGACTGAGACCCTGTAACAACCAAATACATTTTTTAAAATGTTGACTGTGATAGTGGTTTTGATTACCTCTGACCATAATGACAAGCATGAAAATGGATCTGAGCACTCTAAATAGATTAGTGTTACATTATGTACATTGAATCTCAAGAAAGTTATTAAAAATATTTGTTAAATATGAAAACAAAAGTACCTGCTGTTTGGGGCTTACTCATACCCACAACTGTCCATGCATGCATACATGCATAGGGTTGAAAGTTAACTTTGGGTAGAAGTAAGGAATGAATGAGATTCTGTCATAGTGATAATTTCCAAAGAGCATAGCAGAAGAAAACTTGCAAGGTGTAAGTAGAAGCTTATTCTTAATTCACATACAGGTACTAGTTTACTTATTTTCTGTTTGAAACCTTTTGTAATTAATTTTTAACAATTTAAAACAGAAAAATTCTTACAAGTCTGTTAACTTCATTGAAATGAAACAACCTTCAAGGGTGGAATAAAATATTTTATTCCCTTGCTCTGATCTTATAGGCAATAAATCCTTGCTCATTTTATTCCTTTAACTATGCTTTACAGTTTGAGAAGGTGGTCCCAGGAGAGACATGCTTGAGCCCGTACAGTGTGCTCTACATAAATCACATGCCTTTCAGACAGATGTAGTATAATTCCAGCACCAGGAATCTACAGAATGATGCTTTTTGTCTGTTTAGAACAGACTTTTGCTATTCTTGCAAGAAAGATATATATTAAGTCATGGTAGTTCACTTTAGCTTCAACTGGTGAATGGATTGCATTAGTTTGTTTTTCAAAAATACAGGTTATCAGATGGTAGTGTTGTAGTGTTGGTGCCACAAACACACACACACACACACACACACACACACACACACACACACACACAAAAGTAGCCGGGCGTGGTGGTGCAGGCCTGTAATCCCAGCATTCAGGAGGCTGAGGCAGGAGGATTGTTCTGAGTTCGAGACCAGCCTGAGCTAGAACGTGAGCTTAAGGCCAGTCTGAACTGCATAGTGAGACCCTGTCTCAAAACAACAACAACAACAAAAAAAAAAATTAAAAAAAAATAAATAAAATGTACCAATAAACTTAAAAAAAAAAAAAGTAGGCATTTGGGACATTTTTGAAAACTGAAATGGAGTTGGGAGTCTCTTTATATACAAGCCGTAAAGTCAACAACTTGTTGGTTATGAAAAATGTAAATATTTTGCAGTCTAACTAAATCCAAGTCTGAAATGTGAAAGACACATAAAAATCATCATACTTTCTTCTCTGAAAGGACCCTTTTTATTTATGTGTTTGGTTGTTTCAAGGTTTTACTATGGAGCTCAAGCTTGTGGTAATCTTGATTTCAGCCTCCCTAGCACTTGGATTACAGGAATGCAATGCTAGGACTCTGGTCAGCTCAGCCTGACCTGGGGAGTGCGGCTGGAGAAGCATGCGGTACTAGGGGTCAAACTGCAGTCCCTGTGCTTGCCTAAGCTTGCCTAAGCTTACCTAAGCAGGCATTTTAGTCTGTTGAGCTATCTCACTGGCCTGAAAGGGCCATTTTTACTGCCAACTTTAAAATAGATTCATCAACTCTGGTCCTTCTGAAACGGTGTATTAAGCTGATCTCGGCATATTCTGAGGACATCATGAATTCAGCTATGTGAGTGACATTAACCTGTGCAGTATAGCAAAGGAGAACTAATTGCAAACTGTCCACCATTGTGGGACTATTTTTGGCAAAAAATAGTGGGGATCACTTGGTGTATCTTGTTTGGAGGAGTATTCACAGCCAATCCCTGAGTGCCTGCAATCACTGATGGAAGATGCAGGCAAGCTCCACTGTGCCTCCTGGCTTAGTTGACCATCACGCCCAAGAGGAAAGATTTTTATGGAGAAAAGTCTTATAAGTATGTGGCTGACTGCTAATAGATGGAGCCAATTACCCAAGAAATTAAAATGAATAGATGGTTAGTCATAACCGCTTGGATTACTGTAATAGCCTGTTTGTGAGTGAGTCCTCTTGCACTGACAACATTCCCTCTAAGGACGGAGCTCAAATTTTAGAGAAAATGGATAACTCATAATTTCTTTCACTGGAAATTACCCTTGGCAGACCCTTCTGTGGCTGAAATCCATCAAGATGGCATATTATAAGCTTTAGCATTCCCTGTACATGTTCCTGGAAAAAAAAATCAATCTGATGTATTCCTTAAATAGCCTAAAACATTTGATTGAGTATATTTGGAGCTAATATTTAAATCACATAAATATTTCCCCACCATCTAATTAATAGAATAGTTTCCAGAGTCTGAATAATTAGTTTTAGATGCAAATGAGCATTACATGCAATATATGCAAGGCTTGGATTCATCCATGCTTTTATAATCAACATGAAATTCACATGAAATGAAAAGGCTGAAAGGCTGGAACTTCTAAATACAAGTGGGACATTTCTCTGACTTTCTAGGCTGGCAACTTGAAAAGTAGGATCCAAGGATCCAAAAGTCTCTTCTTTTCTTAAGTCCCCCAATAACCTTTTCAAATAGCTATCAGTTATTTGTAATTAGTTAAAATTCAGATACTATTTAGACCATCATTGGCCAAAATATGTTTATGTCACAGACAATCCTAGAGCTGCTCCTACAGTCACAGGGGGTACCTTTTGGGGCAGCAGAGAAGAACTCTAGGATGACATTCTATAAGGAAGCAATATGCTTGTAGTCTCTTCTTGGAGATCCTGCTGTAGATTAGCTTATTACTGACTTTGAGAAGCCCTGCTGCAAAATTAACTTTCACTCTGTGTTTACCACATTTATTTGATTAATAATCCTTATTTTTGCATAAGACTTATTCCACACAGTACCCGTTGGAAATGAAGACTATAGTACAGACTACCTCAAGAGTATGAACTGTACCCACACCTCATAAGTGCCCAAGTAAGGTCAGGAGTCCTGGCTTCCAATTCAAGGACTCTTCCCAGGGTGATCTAGTGAAGGGTAAGATTGTCTAAGGGATGCCTCCAAATTATACAAAATTTTAGATAGTAAAAATAAACAACAACCCTAATAATTTAAGAATTTTCAAGAAACCTAGAAATTATCAAGAAATGCTGTGCCCTCTGCATAACTCTGGGTGGGATACATCAGGCAGAGACCCAGTGCCACTGTACTGATGTCAAGTCAGGGACTCCTGGCTCTCTGCTCCTCTGATTCTCCATGTCCACACTGGACCTTTCAGCTCTACTAGCTAAGGAAGAAAATACGTAGAGCTTGAAGAGGTGCTCAGATCTCAGCCCCAACACTTGGAAGACAGAAATCTAGGAAACCCAGGGCCAACACTGGCTTTGGTTCTGTTATTTTCATCATGCTTCTAATTATACAGCAGTTCTGGGTGCAGAAGACCCTCAGGAAATTCCCCATTGGTGCCCGAGACCTTGTGACTTCACCATGTAATCATTTTTCCTTCTCGTCAGAAGCAGACAGAATTAATCGACTGTGACAATTGTCTATTGTTCTAATGGAGCTACACCACGATCTCTGCCTCTTTCCCAGAAGAGGGACAACACGACATGTGAAGAGGAATGAGAGTGTGTAATGTCTGCCACTTCCTTATGAAAAGTCGCTCTTTGTTTAGAAGTGATGCTGGCTAGATTCACTGCATTCTATTAGATAACGTGGGAACATGCTGCTCAGTGTCCTGATGGAATTAGAGCACCATGAGAGACTTTCTCCAATGTCTTGCAGGATTCTGTCTGGAGAAAGCTTAATTCAGGGGTCATAACATCTCCTCCTCCCTTGGTCAGAGCTACACAGGCCAGGCCCTCAGTGGTCATTGACCCATGGAGATAAGAATTAGCCGGGGCTCTGTCACTTGAAGAACTCGCCTTCACACAGAGGGAGCTGGAGGCCTTGGGGAAGCATCTGACTTTTTGTAGCTTAATCATTGGTTTTCCTCTTGCAGTACTGACCCAGGGCCTCACATCTACCAGATGAATTCTCTACAGCCAAGTTATACCCCTAACACTCTTAGCTTAGTCTCTGAAAGTTTAGTGTTTGATGCTGAAATAAAGGTTGGTCAGAGACCCTATTCCTTCAGGGTCTTTGAAATCTCAACTTCAGTTCTTTCAGAGGGCCTGGGCTCAAGAAATGAAATCACCTCCGATAAGTACAGTTTCTAAGTCAGTTTGGTAACATTTTTCATGGTCGTTCATTATACAGTTAAGGTTTCTGTTTCAATAGTGATTTTTCAGGCATATGTCTGGCTTGCAGATATTTGCTGACATCAATTATTAATACCTGGATATTTACTGCATTTATGAAAATTTCCTGCCCAGCTCCAAAAGAAACCCAAGAAGGTGGAGTAAAATAAACTACCATTTATTTAGCCTCTTCTGTATGTCAAATGCCATGCTAGGTCTTGTGTGTGTCATCACTGAATCTAGTTTCCAATCCAGCCTTCCCAAGCAGCCTTCACTGTCATTGCTCTTACACATGACAAAACTGAGAATGAGCGGGGAATGTGGATTCTGTCCAAACAGCCTGTGTTATTGACTCGAGCAAGGAGGGAGAGGAGAAAACAGGGCAGCTGAAGCCAAGGGAACCTGCCTGCTGCTCTCAGAGTGTGGTTAACCACGGGCTCCTGGGCTGCTCCATGGCTTGAATCAAAATCTGGGTTTTCACATGATCCCTGCTGACTTGTTCAAAGTAGCATCTGCCTGAATAGGACCCCTCAAGCACAAGGATGGGAGGTGAGAGGAAGAGAGAGCCTCCTTATGGGTACATTGCACAGGTAGATCAAGGGGCACTGGAACACAGGAGCTTGGGAGGACCATGGTGTGGTACTGGGGAGACCCAGAGGGAGGATGGGAAAGGACTGCTGCGTTGCTTCCTCCTGTGGCTTTTAGAGCAAATAAGGTTGAAACTGGAAATAGATACCACGAGATGGAAGGAACTGTTCAAGGGGAAGGGAGAACTAGGATGGGGGAGAGGAAAGGATGGAAGGAAAAAGGGTGAGCACGAGCAAGAGCTGCACTATCAGTACCTCCTAGTTCATTGGAAGGGGAAGTTTGTGCTAATGTAGATTGGTTTGGGATGGTTTCAATGCCTGTATCTTGTACTCAAATACCTACTTTAAAACTAACAATATGCAATATATTAACTATTATTATTCTCCTACTGTTTTGTAACGAAATTTGGGTTTTACCTTTTTTCTATAAAATAAAAGATAAATAAATAAATCAGATCTGCTAATAAATCAGTACATTAGATACACTTCTGATGTTTCCCAAGGGCTCAGTATTGTTTGTTACTTCTGGTGTTACAAATGGAGCTCAGCCCAGGGTGTCTTGCATGCTAGGTATGTGCTCTACTTAGTACACTTTTAATTTTGAATCATTCTTGATTTCTGACCTGACCCTAGATTTCCCTCATAAGGTGAAGCCATCCAACTTTTGAATTGGCCCCAGATGATTGAGCCTGTGGGCCTTCATTGAATTGAAAGACCAGGAGAGATTCTTTGGTTCTTCAGGAGAAGATGGGTTCAGGGCATTCCTGTCTTCTCCCTTGCTCCTCTGACTTCCTTGTGTTTGTTGATGTGGTTTCTTTATATGCTTTGTTTTGCCAAGGAGGGATTCTAATTGGGACAGTAAACTGGGGAGCCTGACAGCTCAGAGCTCCAGAAGACATGTTCCTGGACCCACCTTGTGATTCCCTGAGTCCTGCGAGGTCTGCTGCTCAGACATAGCCTGGGTATGACCCAGTGACTTGTGAGAGACAGACTAAAGCCTCCACATAGATGCCCACCTGAAGGTGCCTTTCACCCAGATACCCAGGAAATTAGAGCGCACTTTGAAGCAGGGGCCTTCGCAGCACCCATAGCATTCGAGGTGGCCCCTCACGTCCAGCTCTTTGATTCCTCTCACTCTAGGGCCTGGATCACACACATGAGAACCTGGTTCTTTAGAGCCAGGTTTTTCCACAAATATCTGCCTGGCCAGACCTTCCAGAGTGCCTCAGGAGATGGTATGATTCTGAGCAAATGCCAAATGCAAGTTTTGGCAGAGGTAGAGCAGAAATCCCGGATTATCTGCTCTCACGGCGCTCGAGGGCAGAAGGATGTTACCTATCCTGAGCTGTGTTTACTTAATTATAAAACCATTTATGCTGTGGCTGTTCCAGGAAGTCTGGTTTAAAACTAAATATAAAATTTTTTACTCTAAATATAAAAGTTTTTGAATCTACATATGAAGTTTTTAGAATCTAAATATAAAGATTTTACAAACATAATTTGGAGCCTTAGAGATATTCATATTCAGTGTCTCCTTTGGTTTTAGTGAAATGACAGGAGGTGCACTCATATAGAAAAACGACTGACTTACCATCCGGCCTGACGACTGCCCTTGTAGATGCGTATACATGCAAGAAAAATGAAAACATGTATCTGCATGAAACCATAAACATCAATGCTCATCACAGCATCATTCCTAATCACTCCAATCTGGAGTCACGCTAGATTCCCATCCTCTGTGGCTGGGGAAGTTCAGTGTGGGACATGTTAGTTTGTCTGTTGCTGCTGGGATAGAATAGCTGAAGCTGGGGTTGGTGATGAAGAGAACTGTGGGTTCATGATTCTGAAGACCAGAGAGCCCAGGGGAATGGGGTGGGGTGCTCATGGTGGCCTTCCTGCTGCATGAGCCCAGGGGAATGGGGTCAGTTGCTCATAGTGCCTTTTCCTTCCTGCTGCATGAGCCCAGATCAGAAGACAGCATGAGGCATGAAGGCACTCCAATGCACCCTTTCTAGCGAGCCCTTTACCCTTCCATGCAGTGACATAGGCCTGTTTTTACTCCAGATCCCTTACACTGGGCCACACTGGGCTCCAGATCCCAACCCTGTTGAAGGGGCAGTGAAGTTTTCAACACATATGTCTTGGGATACCCATGTAAATTACAGGGCTATTTGTCCATGAAATGAAATATCAAATGGCCCCGACCAACAATGGAGTAATGGTGGGTGCCACAGTATGGAAGGGCCCTGAAGACATTGAGCTCCTGAAGGACACCAGACACAGAAGGACACGTGTGACTCCAGGTTCACAAGATACTCAACAGAAAGGAGATTGCTGGTTGCTGGGGAGGCAGGGGATGAGGCTGATGGACATGAGATTGTCTTTGGGTGATTGAAAAAGGTCTAAAATTGATTGCCAAGGTTGTGTGATGCAGTCCAGCTCTGAATATTCATATATGAGATATAAGGGGTAATTTTAGGGTACATAAATTATGTAGTATAGCAATGAAGTCAAGCAGCCAAGTTGGTGGCGGAAGTTGGCTACAGGGGCTGCACAGGCGGTAACTGCTCAGGATGAGGGCACAAAGAAGCACAGCCTTGTGGTCACTGTTTTCCTCCACCTAGGGCCCAGCATGGTGGCTAAAGGAAGAAGCTGACTCCTAGCATCAGCTCCCAGAAGTGCTGTTGGTGGGGGTGACCCTGCTCTCAGACAGGACCAAGTGTTTCTGACACTCTTCCTTCCTTCCTTCCTTCCTTCCTTCCTTCCTTCCTTCCTTCCTTCCTTCCTTCCTTTTTTCCTTCCTTCCTTCCTTTCTCTCTTTGTCCTTCTCCAAGTAAATCTCCCTTAGCTTTTTACTGTGTCACTTATCAGGATAGGGTCCATATTTAGAAATGGCAAGGATCATCATTACTGGAAGCACAGTCATTCTCCTCTGCCTAACTCTTTTGTAGGAGCTTCTGTCCCCAATGGATAAGTTGCTTCTCCAGTAAATCAATTCTCCAGCATGACGTAGATCCCACTACAGGCCAACCACAGGCTTCACAGATCCCAGGGAAAATGAGAACCAAGGGCTTCTTGCTTGCAGGTTATTAAGAGATTCAAAATAAGCAGAGAAGGTGGTGCAAGGACCATCTGCCTTCCAAGTGAGGGACCCTATATGACCATACAAGTCACACCCTTGAAGCTGACTCAAGATAGATGAGACATATGGACAACAGAGAATGAGGGATGATGAGAGACAGCGACACAGAGAGAAAAGGAGAGGTAGACAGAGAGGCAGAGACAGAGAGGCAGAGACAGACAGAGAGATGCAGATAGTGAGGATATTCATATGCACTTGAAAAGAATTTCCCAGCCTTATCAGACATGCTCTTTCTTGTTGTTATAAGCTTCTTCAAAATGGTATATTTCTAGTGCATGCTTGGGTTGTACAATGAAACATAATTTGATTTTAAGAAACTCTCCCAGCTTTTCATTTTCACAGGGCCTTAATTTGCAAATTATTTTATTTTACTCCCCAACATAGTTGTGATGTTGAAAGAAGCAAAATGGTAACATGCGTTTTCCCCAAGGGGAAAGTGTGAGGAATCCCAAAGGCATGGAGCCCAGGGGAGGTGGTACACTGCACTTCCCCCATCCTCTTGTAGAGCTGCTCCATCCTCACCGAGATGCGGGGAGCCTGAATATTAATTCACAACATTGGCATGTGATGTACTAATAGAAATGAAGGAGAGCGATCACTAAATGCCTATGATACACCAGACACTGTGCTGATCTCTATTTTGCAGCAGTTGATTTCCATGCCAGCACTCTTGCCCAAAGTGACCATGTATGTCCTCATAGCTAAGCCCTTGTCCAAGCTCATGTCATATTGTGTGTGTGTGTGTGTGTATGTGTGTGTGTGTGTGTGTGCACCCATATGAGCATGGGGAAGATACCCAAGCCTAAGTTAACCAGTTAACAGTGTTTCTAGCTCAAGAGTAATTTATTATGCAAACCACTCTCATAGTGCCCCCAAGTACACCCCCTGGGTATTCTGTAAGACCAAAATGTCACCCAGCAGTGTTGGCCTCTTGCAGGCACTGTGACATTGAGCAACTCATGTGCTCTCTAAGTGCTTTGTGACTTGGTTTCTCTCTTTGTAAAGTGGAGTTTGCATACTAAATGCATGTTCTACCACTGCTCTGCACCCCCAGGAGAATCTGTTCTTAAACCCAGTGGTGGTTCATTGTGATTGGCCAATAGGCTGGTTGCTACATACACAGACTGCATTGTTATTTGATTAAGTTATATTTAAGAACAATCCATGGTGGTTCTCCAAGAAGAATCAGATGTGGGAAAGGAATAATAATCTGCTATGGGAAAGGAACTATAGCAGATTCTTTTCAACCACAAAACAGGTAAAGAACAATGCCAAGCTCCTTCAGAAAGTTATCCAGCCCACTACCATCCTCAGGCATGATGCAAATGGCAATTGCCCTCCAGTGGGCTGCCAACTGGGGCCCCCAAGAGACACAGCTCTCCATACATGTAGAAAGTAGTGTACAATGGAGACAGTTCTGCATAGAATCCCAGCTGGCCTTCTGAAGTAGACATTTCCACCCAAGAGAGGAGGAAAAGTAATCCTAGGTTGGGTACAGCCGAGAGCCTATGAGGGAGCTGGAGAAAGTAGGATGACAGACCCAGAGGGGAAGGGAGGAAGTGGGCACAAGATAACCTTGAAATGATCCCAGGGCACATGTTCTGGAGACCACATGTGCTAAGGACCAACTGGCCTATGCCTGACCCATGGAAAAAGAGCAGAAATAGGATGCCAGGCGGTGTGTGGGGCCTCTGCCCCCCGTCCGTGATGGTGACAGTGAGCTGCAGAGCCAGAGGCTGTGGACACACTATAGTCATCACTAGGATTGGCCAGAAAGAAGATTACAATGGGGATTGCAGCTGAGGCTTTGCCATGATGATGCTGGGATCCAGGGGCAGAAAATCCAGACCAGAGCCTGTCCTCAAAGAGCCACTTCCCTGTCCCCAGGCCAGCCCCACCTCCGTCATCCACACCGCCAGAGCCTGGAGCACTGTGTGTCATGGTGGCCTGGACCTGCATGCCAGTCCTGACCCAGTCCCCACATGAGCTCTGCGCCTACCCTTTTCTGCTTCTGCATTTCTTTAGGAGAGTTGCTGCTGAGTCCCTGACAGTGAAAGGCAGAGACTCCTCAGGGTGCTTATTGCTTGAGTTTTGTAAGCCACTCTGAAACCGCCTTTGCTGTTTACTCCATAGAGCCCAACACCACGTGTAAAGTTTTACAGGTGAGCCCTCCCCAATGCCCTCCATAGAGCAGTCTGCAGATGGTCCCTGTATTTATACCTTTAAGTAGAAGTTAATTTTAGCCTATGATTTCCTGGAGGGCGATAGGAGAATTTAATCAGAAAAAAACCTCAGCATAACCCACGTTGGCCCTGAATCTCGGGGTGGGGCTTGGGCAGCCTTAGGCACCCTGCTCAGAGGAGGAACTCCAAGATGCTTGCTGATGACTGGTAGACAACAGAAATCCTTTGAACATTCTGAGTTGGTTGAGATGTGACTCATGTCAAAGAGTTCAGTTGAACAAGAAAAGAATCAATGTATTAGGATAACCATTTGCATAATGAGGTTTTAAAAACACTTAGAACATCTTTGAATGAAAATGACTTTCAGGAGAAAGAAGTCTTGTGTTAAGGTCTCCATCGCTAACCTCAATATAAAGGGAACCGCAGAGGAGGACGCAGGCTGTGATGCGGCACAACCAGGCAAATGAGACCGAGGGGCCGCAGGCTGGGCTGCGTGGTCCTGCTTCCCAAATGCCCGCGTGCACCTCGCTGCTTGTGGGGCGCTCTAGTCCCACACCTCAGAGGGCGGGTGATGCTGAGCATGGCACTCACTCCACCATGATGAAAATGAGGAGTGAAGGCAGCTTCCAGGGAGCACTGTGAACCGACACACCAGAACCTGCTGCTGGCAACAGCGAAAGTGGATGGAAGGCATGGTGTAGTCAGATCCCAAGTTAGCAGGCTGCTGCTGCAGCTGCAGCGCCTCCAAAGCAGACTCTGCTAAAGATGCCCCTGACCGAGGTTCACCTCGAAGAGCCCAACCTGAGATCGTTGGAGAAAAATTTTCAGGAAAGTTGGATAAATTCTGCAGTATCATCACTTTAACCTCCTAGCCTCGGAACTAGAGTGAACGTTTGGGGCTCAATAAAGTGATGACGTACAGAAAAACACACATAATGGTTTTAATGAGCTACAACCAGTCCACGGTGGATATCTGTCTGTCAATAGGTCAGAAGTAACCCTGGCTCCTGCTCTTCGAGTGAAATATTTGAGTGTTAAGAGTTACAGAAACGCTGTCTGATGTATAATGAATTCATATGGGAATAAAACCAGGGTTTGCCCTGAACTTGCTGTTGCCATTCAGTCAGGCTATCTTTTCTGAGGTCTACAGTTATGGTCCTGATGGTTTCTGTTTTCTTCTCACCTCTTAAAAATGCAGATTTATCACCATGGTCCATGCCTGTGAGTGATGAGAGCTTTGAGATGGCCAGTGTCCTTCCTTTCACACAGGAGGTGGAAACCTCAGAAGTGACAGAGAAACTCCGCAGCTCTAATTCTCTAGCTGCCCTAACTCTTCCGATGTGTGTGCTCTAACTTAGCATGATGTTCCAGGAGGAGCAGTTTAGGATGATTTTTGTTTTCCCAGAGAGTAGTGATATACCTTATTAAATGATTCACAAGTCTTCCATGAAATGACTAAATCACTGACAACAGAAAACTATGCAGTTAAGAATATATAAATGTGTTAATCTATCTAATAAATATCTAGTCATTAAGAGAGGCATGATGAAGTGTCTGTGTCTACTCCCTAGACACATGTGTGCAAGATCAGAAAATATAAGCAGCATCCTCCCTTCCCATCTGTGAGTGCCAAACTGCCACATACACGAAGGGAAAGAAACAGGATATAGCCAGTGAACCCAGGATATCAAAGCGTCCATACAAATATATGAAATAGGATAAAGATTGTTTTCCTGGACAAGGCAATTCTGGGTGGATTTGCCACAGCTTTTCCTGAGGAAGGCCTGGCAAGGGCCAGCAGTGACCTCTGTGGCCTCTCTTGTGGCTACAACCCACGGTCAGTCTTGCTGATCAGTGACATCAGGCTTGGCCAGGGATATTGGCATGGAACTCCCTTCCTACAGGAAGCACAGCCAGTGCTCACAAGCCACAGGACCTGGTCCCACTATGACAGCTGGCCTTCTGCTCTCATGCTACCCTTGCCCTTAGAGCTTCCTGCTTCCCTTTCCAGCTGCATGAATCAGGATGCTCCCATGTGAAGTAGACGCTGAGGCATAAAACAACACACCCCCCTCATCATGTCATGAAAAAGAAACCATTTGGATAGATTTCCAGATGAGCAATGCTTCCACCATTGTTTCCTGTACACATCTGGATGAGTTTATAGCAAGGCCTGGACAGCCAGTCTTTGATTGAAACAATGATGAGAAGCTCACTCTAAATTGTTCTCTTCATGGGGGTGTATTAATGTCATCTAATATCTGATGGCCAGAAATACTTTCATTGCACAAAATAGAGCTGCATTTAACTCTGTTAAGCCAACAGGGCAATTTCACAGACAACCTCTCCTAGGCAAACTGGAAAAAATCAAGACTCAGGCTGCTTCCCCGTCTCCATAGGGGCCCGCTGGCATGGACTCTATAAGTATTTTTGCATGGTAAGAATCTCCTTGCTTCTAAAACCTTCAGTTTGTGAGAGATTTTGCTTGGCTCCAAAGATGCATTGCTGCTAAGTCCGTGTTGCTTTCATTATATCACCCAGGGATCCCCAAATTGTATCCTCAGACCAACTGGTGAAAATGTTCTTGCCATTCTACATTAATAAAAGCACTGGAACTGGGACTCTGTGTTGAGAGTCCTTGGTGGCCATGTGACATTGTCCCAGGGAGCCCATGGGGAGAAGGCACAGGCCACTTTGGTAAGTAAGACACAGACCAGCAAAGGTGTTACAAATGCCCTTGAGAACTGCGTGATACAAGTCTCTTACAAGGCAGGACTCTGTTTCAACAGATGTCAGTATCAGAGCCATTTGTCACTGCAACCCAAAACATAAAATCCGGAGCCCATTTCATTCACCAAAAGAAAATTTCCATTTAATTATAGCTTAGCAAGTCAATTTTTTGAAACCAGTTACTAAATCATATTGAATATGAATTCTAAAAGTGCATTATCACCCCATTTGGGATAAAAGTTAATATTCAGAAGTTTACGGAAGTTGCTTTAAAATAGCTTCCTCTGCTTCCACCAGCTTCCCTGTGAAGGTTGCTTTCTCTACTAACCTTGCCATGAAATAAAAACACAGATCTGTGTCCCCTCCAAAAAATACCTGTTCATGCCAGTCCCATATCATTGAGGTCAGTCAGCAGGAGAGAATCGCATCTGTGACAATGCAGGTCTTGAGTTCTGAGGCACACACTGTACATCAGAACAGGCCTGTGCTGTGGGGAAGCTCTACTGAAGCCATAAATTCTGGATAGATTATGATTATAAGACAACTAAAAGTTACGAGTACAACAGAAATTCTCCATAACGTACCTGGATGTAGAGTTCCCATGGAATCCCATGGAAGATGATTCTCATCTTCTCTACTAAACTTGTTATTTGTTCTATTGATATTTCTTTATCAAATAGTAATTTTATGTCTGATGAACCTCAGGAAATAAGCTTAGGTGTTATACACTCAATATCATTTTCCAATTCCATTTCTGTCAAGTTTTTTGTATTATATTTTACAAAAATATATAACTGTTTGGAAATCCAAGGACAATGACATGACTGACCGCTGTAGATGACCTGAAAGTACTGCTCCAGCCCAGTCTCTCAGGATATCAATCGAAAACCCCCAGGGTGAATCCACTTAACTCAGGTTGGCAAAGGTGTCAAACATTAGGTGAGGGAGTCGGACGGGGCAGCAGCAGTTGGCACAGACTCTACTCGAGGCTGCAATTTCAGATGCAGGTGGGAGCTGGAGGTCAAGACCATCACCATCTATTTTGTGTGTGATTAAGCTCACACTTTTATTATTCACTTTTTTATTTTATGGGAAAAAATTTCATAGTAAAATAACAGACTAACCATGGTTAATGCACTGCACATGGTTATCTTCAAAGTAGTTAGAGTATAAGACTCAGACATAAAAACTTCTCCAAAGAAGGAAAGAAGAGAAAAGGAAAAAAAAATACAAGCTAGTTATACTATTAGTCTCTTTTCACTCATTGAAAAGGCTTGTGTCAACCTTTTATTATTCTTAATTTAACATGTTGGAGCAAAATATCAATAATTTGAACATGAATTTCACAGCCTTGCTGGCGCACACATGGCAGACTTTAGCTTGATTAGTGGGAAAGGTGCGCACCAGTCTTTCAAAAAATGAGAAGCCAGGTGTGGGACACTGTGCAAGGTGCTCTATGATGATGTGAAAGAGTGGGCAAGGTGTGCAGGCAAGCAGTGAGGCAGGGAGCTACCCTCTGGTCACCGCAGAGGGAGGGAAGACATAGGTCCCAACAGCACGGGGCAGGGCTCCCAAGGCATGCTCATCATTGACATGACCTATTGTGCATTTTTGTGACCTCTGATTTGTTCTGTGTTTTGCTTCGCACAAGATGTTTTCCCTCCTTAGAGAAGTTCAAATCTGCTTAGAGAAAGAACAACAAGATGCTGAGCACTTAGGCAGATGCAGAGAACACAGGGCAGAGTTCCCTGCAGGGAAGAACGCCTTCTGCTATCAGACCCTTCCCATCCTACCATAGCCAGGGATGGTCCTCACCTGTGGCCACTCCCTTCCTGGACATAGGTGCTTCATGACAGGGTCAGATGTATCTATAAAACACCAACCATTTTGTCCCAAATGCCAGATATCCTAGTGGACAGTGTCTTCTCTAGGGCTCCCTACAATATTGGCTTAGGCCGACCTGGTTTGGGTCTTAAACATCACCAAAGCCATATGTGCTCAATACTTGGTTCCTCACTAAAGGTGCCATTGGGAGGTGGTAGAACTTCAGGGCAGAGCCAGTAGAAGGCAACTGGGTTGCGGAGAGTGGACCCTCAGAGGGGACAAGGAGATCTCAATTTCCTTCTATTATCTCCACTTTCTCGCTATCAAAAAGTAAATAACTCCCTCACCACCCACAATCACATTTCTGCTTTGCCACAGGACCAAAAGCAATGAAGCCAGGCACCCATGCACTGAACCCTCTGAAACCTTTGGCCTGAATTAGAGTTCCTCTTCTTAAGTGGCTTTCTGGGGTATCTTGCTACAGCCATGAGAACCAATCCAGAGGCTTCATCAGATCTGTGTTGCAGCTGGAAGTCTTCCTCCCAGTCCTCTTCTTTCATATTCTCGTAAAAAATGAAGAGCTGAGTTCTCAAGTGAGTAGCTTGGCTCCTACCAAGGCTTGGTGCTGCTCACAGACTCAGTCACTCATAGTTCATTCTGACATAGAGCCAAATGCGTGAGTTCAGGGCAAGAGACCCTCCCCATCTGCAAACTGGAGCTGCTAAGGATAGGCTGTGCAGGGAGGGATGCCATCGCCATCACAAGAGAATGAGGAAGAATAAGTACCCAATTGAAAAGGGGGCTGCCAAGCAAAGGGACCATATTCCTCTAGGTGTAAGAAACACAAAAGGAGACTGTTCTCTGAATAATGGGGCCCATCATTCAGACTCTGCCCAAATATCCTCCTGAAAACTTCCTAGAGCATGTAGTTGAATTTGCCACCTCTGCCTCATCCGCAGCACTGTCACATCACAGGGAAGCACCATGTGCACCTGGCACTGCTGGTGGGGCACACACCAGGAAGGGCTAAGGTAGGACTCAGTCCTGCGGTAGCTGGAGACCTTTTGGGGGTGCTGGTGCACTTCCTGTCCTGTCTAAATGGACAGGAAATGCACTTGGCAACTGCAGGAAATTCATGTTAATAAAGTGAGGTGAGGACGGAAATGGGAGATGAGTCCGTGGCCTTTGGCCATGGTACAGATTAAAAATAAAAATAGAGAGCTCCAAATCAAAAGTGAAAGACTGTGCAGAGCGATGGTTCTCAAGTATTGAGGTGTCCCTGAATCACCAGGGGGTCTTGTCACAATGCCCTATCTGATTCAGGAAGCCAAGGATGGGGCTCAAGCTCCTGCATTTCCAAATAAATTCTCAGTGCTGATGGTTTAGAGAGGCTTCAAGAATTAAGAAACAGGCCATCCATCAGCAAGCATGATGCACTGACCTAAGAGGCAGAGGGCCAGAGGTGCTGGTAATCCTGCAGGGTGTAGGCACACTCACTGATACCCAATGGCCAGGAGAGCAGGGCGTGGGTCTCTGACCTCTGACACACAGGTATTTGTAAACATACCAGGCAAGGAAAGGGCAGCCTCATCTCAGATGACCATCAGCCTCACCAAGCACAAGAGATAGGTATGTGGTTTATTTAGCTATGGTTTCTTGTCTCCTGCCATTGACCAGGAATTAGATCATTTAACAGCAAATGAATTGAGTCAGCTTTTGGCCTCTGCTAGAGCCCAAAATTCATCACAGTTCAGCTGTTGTTATTTCATCCAAAATATGGTTTTCACAGGGGGAAAAAGCAACCAGCCATCCAAAGTCTGCTCTTGGTTACTATCATGCAGCATTATTATGAAAGCCAATTACCAGCCCACACCTCCAATCGCAATTCTACACAAGGGCATCTGATTACTTCATCAGCCACTGAAGTGAGCCATGAAGAGCACTTTGATGGCAGCCACACGTGAGCGACTGCACAGCGGCTGCGTGCAGCATGGCCTGTGTTTAGATCACATGCTGGATCTCTTTCTCTCCTTCCCCTCCCTCTGCCCCAAACCCATTAGATATGTGTTGTCCATCAGAATACTGAATTCCTGCCTCCTGCCACTGAACCTCAAGTATTTTGAAATTGTTTTTTCTTCCACACCTTTAAATTTCATTGGCAAAACTTGGAAAGGCTCCAAATATTTTTAAATTTTTTATTTTATGGAAGGGTCTACATGGTGTTCAGGGTCTCACTACTAGATCGGACTCGTAGTGATCCATCTGTTTACAACCTCCCAGGAGCTGGGATTACAGGCACACGCCATCACGCCCAGTCTCAATTGCCATCTCAGCACCCTCCAGGGGGTGGAGCCAGCGTGGTAGACCTGGGAATGGAACTCCCAGCCCCTGTGCCTGTTTTTAGGGGCTTTAATCTGCTGAGCTATTTGGACAGCTCCCAATAGATGTTAAAGTAGTATTTTTCTTTGTGTGTATTTTATGTGCTCCCAAATAAAATAATTGTCTATCATATTGATCACCTATATAATTACATGACATTTTAAAAAATTCTTCCTTCAATATACCTGAGCAGAGTAGAATTTGATTGGCTTCATGCACTGCAAACATTTTTGCTGCAAAAACACAACCTATTTTGTTTTCTTTGGTGGCTCTGGGGAATTGAACCCAGGACCTCACTGGCGGTAGGGGAGTGCTCTTTCATAGGGCTCCACCCCCACCCTAAGATTGCTTTAAACCTCGATGTTTTCTGAAAGAAAGATCAATACAGTTCCCTGAAATTATGCACGTACTATTCAGATTTTATTTCTTAATCGTCTCTTCTGGCAAAGCGAGAAGGACCGTCGACGCTGGCCTCGGGTCACCGGTGGCGGAGTACAATCTGTAAAGAACAAATACTTGGAAGTACTGAGACACGCCACTAGGACTGATGCTCTCACACGGAGAGGAAGGACAGGAAATATTAATTATAAGGTTCTGATTCCATTCGGAGGACACGAAGGGGACTATCTAAATTTAGAGCAACATACCACCAAGCGTTAGTAATGTGCCCTTCGGTGTGATTCATTTCCGCTGTATCCTGAATCCGGCTTAATTAAGATTGAACCTGCGAACTGCACAACATACAGCACTGCTTTTACCAACCAAAACTGCAGCAGGATCACAAGGATTTCAGGATAAAATCGGAGATTCTGTGTCGGGCCAATAGCCGTTGCTGCAGTGAGAATAATAGCACGCGTGGATGCTTGTATCCGAAACGGCACTGAAGAGTACAAAGTGTGACACAAACACTGGAGATTATTACTGTTATTATTCAAAAGAACATCGAGAGAGGGAGAGAGTTCTCTCAATGAGAGAACCATAAATTTCCCGGCTGGGAAAATAAAATGCATACCTTTGGCAGCGCAAACAACCCAAACGTGGGAAGCGAGCGGCGGCCAAGTGAAATCAGCCTCCTGTCCATGCTGGAGCGTCTTCACTCAAGTCACTTGGATGCGGGAGGCAGCTGGCGGCCGGCCATGCTGTGCTTGTCACCAGGGACGTCCTCGTTCCCACAAAATGTTTCCAGAAAGCCCACGAACAATGGCGCAGAGTGCTATAAAATATTATCACAGCCGTCACCGGGGACAGCATCCCTTGAGCAAGGGTGGACAGAAGCCCGGGCTAACGCGTGTGCAGCCCAAGGCCCCATGCTTGCCGGGGTCCCCGCCAGGGTGGGCTGCTCCAGGTCCTGGGTTCCTGCACTCAGGAACCATCTTCACACAAGCACTTCGGCTACAGTGTCCGAAGCAATTGCAGAGGGAAGGGTGCTGAGCTCCGGGCATCTGCTGCCATTTCTTTTCTCACCCTACACATGCACATGCACACCTATCCAACTCGGAATCCTTCCCTGGAGTCAGACATTCTTATACCATTAGTGAGCACTGATCCATCTCAGCTTTTCAGTAGAAACTTTTAAGCTGCCCACAAGTCTGATTTCCTAATCACCAGTGTTACTAAGCAAAACCAAATGTCCATGGATGGACAGGGCATTGTGACTTCCTTTGCCACCCAGCCTCTGGGGCTCAGTCACCCTTCCTATTCTTCAGGGCTGTGCCCCACGCATGCTCGGTAAGTGCTCTACCATTAGATGCACCCCAGTGCTCTCTTCATGTCTTCAAGGTCCCTGTTTTCCACATGCTGCCTGCTATGTTTTGTAGGTATTATCTGAGATCCCTAAAAGACAGGGATTCATGCTGCCACTCCCACTTAGCACCCAAGGAGTGGGGTGCAGTGCCAAGTGGCTTGGTCCTGAGAGAGGCAGAGAGTGGGCCCCAGAGCTGAGAGGGACCTCAGCTGAGACTGCATTGCACCCGAGGGTAAACTCTAGATAGATACTGCTTCCTGGGGTTCAGAGCATCTTAGTTCCAGTGCAGCTATTAAACCAGTGGTTCTTGGCCAATGAAGCCTTTGCACCCCAGAGACACTTGATACTGGTTGATGATTAAAATGAAGGAGGCTGCTGCAAGGCCTAGTGGGCACGGGCCAGGGGTGCTGCTGACTGCCATGCAAAGCGCAAGGCTGCCCCATGACAAAGACCTACCTAGCTTGAGTCTCCACAGCTCTTCACAAACCATGTCTCAAGCCAGTGCCAAAATATCAGTCTCAAATACATCACCCCTCTTTGTTGGCTCCCTATTCTGCTGCAAATAAAATTGATGGTTTGGGCTTGAATTCCAAGATACATTTCAAAATCTCCCTTTTGATTTTCTAGTTCTCCTATCATTTCTACCCTGGGCAGAGGCAGAAAGTCTGGCCCTCACTCCTGGCTTTGTCACCACTGAGCTCTGCACAGTGATGGACTTGGGCCCCATGACCTCCAGGACCCTTTGCAGTGGCTCAACTGCTCCTGTTCCCTCAGCAAGGAGAGCTTTCCCAGCAGGAAGATGGAGTGCTCAGGGGAATGAGGATTGTGTCTGAAACACACCAAGGACAGAGACCCAACCCCCAGGCAAGAAGAGAGCCACCACGCCAAGAGCTATGAGGTGAAGGGAAGGATCTAGAGCAAGGTAGAATACTGCATAGCATCAATCACAAGCAGAAGAGAGAGTGGAATAAGAAAGACAAGGGTCATCCTTACCAGGTGTGCTATCTGCATTGCCTGCTGCACATCAGTACACCAAGGGTAACTTGGAACAGCCCAGAGAAAGGGTGCAGAGCTTCTCCTTGGCTGTAGGACAGCAGGACAAATGAATGAAGCCACATGACATTGTGGTGGTAAGCAAAGCACATATTGCTAAACCACGGAGGAATAATGAGATGACAGGAGGCCGTGTCACTTCTGACCCTTGGGTGAACAGTCCCTCAAGAAGTCCTACACATTTGTTTCTCCCACATTATGCAAGGTCACCATCAAAACTGGGAGAGTAGCCCTGATCTCTAGGACCATCTAATTCTCAGCATCCTTTGCCTCTGGTCCCAGGAATGTCCTTCATAGCTATGCAACACAGTCTGAAGAAGGAAGCTGCATTTTGTTTCCATGCCTATACAGAATCCTTTAATTTGAAAGTGTTCTTCAGTCCTTCAAAACCTGGACGTTGTAGCTAAAAGCATGGATCAGTTCTTTGGTAGACTCGCTGCAAGCAGGGATGTCTGGTGATTCGTCATGATTAGTTTCTGACTGTGAGTCTCGGGCAGGCATGTCGCTGAGGGAAGAGCACTCCGCTCCACATTCTGTGAGTTCAGCTGGCTGTATCCCTGCCGAAGGTGACTCTCTCATTCCTGGCAGTGGGCGAGAGCTTCTCCACTGTAAAGGTAACTTTATTTCCTCTTGATCTTATAAAAATTTTAGAGGGAAGTATTTTATCTCAAGACTCGATCAATTTTCCATTCCTAATCAAACTTTCAATTTATCCATTTGCTTATCAATATTCATGGATTTTTATTTAGTGCTTTCCAATTTACAGCCAATGTTTCGACATACAAAGTGTCCCAGATTTGATCAGGGCCAGCTGTTTTGGCAAATTTCTGTGAACCTTTGACATGGTCCTCTCATTCATTAACATACTTTCAATTTGGTCACTGTGGGCTGTTTCACAATTACTTTCACTCTGACTCCATCTCTGGGCATTTTTTCTGGGGTCCTTTAGAATGGTCAGAGCATTCAGTTAGTGTGATCTGGCTATCAGGTACTGGGAGGTCACTGCCCCCAGGCTCTCTGCAGAGAGAGCTGGAGATGCATGGGTCACACCCACAGATTGATTGATCTATCAAGCTATGCATTCATCCATCTTCATCTACCTACCCATCCATCTATCCACCCATCCATCATCTGTCTATGCATCCATCCATCCATTTATCAGAAACTATGACTTCTTATGTACGTGCATAGTTCCATTCCAGCACTAGAGAGGTTATTCTAGTTCATTCCTTCTTCATATGTGTAATGAAAAACCTGCACCCTTATCTCTGTAATACTTACCCATCTGCTCAGTCCCCAGTGTGCATCCAGCAGGCTCCTCCTGCTCCCCTCCCTCAGGTTGTCCTCCTGCCTGGGGGATGCCAAACCCACTCCACCCCACACCACGGCTCTCGGACTGAACTATTCAGGAAGGGAAGAGATGTCAAGAGATATGGCAGGCAGGAAAGGTAGGAGAAGGGAGGGAGGGAAAGGAAAAGAAGGACAGTATGCTGCTTCCATTTTGTCACCTAAAAGAATAATAAACATTTTTTAAGACTGTTCTTTATAACCAAGCTGAGCATGGTGACCCAAGCCTCTAATGCTAGAGCTTGAGAATTGAGGACCACCCATTCAAGGCCTGATGGGTCACATCACAAGATCCTGGCTCTAAATACATACATACACACATGCATACATATACACATACATGCATACATACTACGTAATACAAGAGAACTATAATAAAATGCATTAAAAACTTACCTTCAAAAACCAATTTGATGATTTGCTCTAAGACAGTATTTAAAAAGTAGAGAAGAAAGTTATGGACAGCTCGGGGATCCTTAGAGTATTCTAAAATGCAAAATGAATTCTGGGTATCTACAAAAATCCATGTGGGTGGTAAGTTAAGGCAGAAGAGAAGTTTTAGCTGGAGCCAGATATAAAAGTTTAAGTCTTTTACTTCTATAATGAAACTTTGTTAGGAAAATTGGTAGGAGTTTTAAAAAGAATTTTTTCCTTGTCTTTTTTTGAGACAGGGTCTCATTATGCACTTCAGGTTGGCCTTTGTCCTCTTTTGAAGCCCAGACTGGTCTCGATCTCTCTGCAATCCTTTTGTCTCTGCCTCCTGAGTGCTGAAATTATAGGCATGCACCACCACACCCAGCAGAAACATTTTAAATATGCATTTTCATTAGGTACTAGTAAAATTTCTTATTCATTAGTCTCAGCAGACAAATTCTACTTTTTTCACCCTTACTTGCTATGGTAGGAGATAAACCCACTGCCGCTTTCCTTGGAATAATAGCAAACTTTCAGCATCCTGGAACAGTCCATGTATAGACTGAAAGAGCCAGT
Source organism: Ctenomys sociabilis (assembly GCA_004027165.1). Taxonomy (NCBI): domain Eukaryota; kingdom Metazoa; phylum Chordata; class Mammalia; order Rodentia; family Ctenomyidae; genus Ctenomys; species Ctenomys sociabilis. The sequence continues at coordinate 110,304 of PVKA01003364.1, forward strand.
GACCCTTGGCCCTTTAAGCTAAGGAACTGGGTGATGACAAGGCTGTTGGAGAAAAAAAAGTAACCGTGCAGGCTGCATCTTTGGGACCACCATGAAACACCACAGTCCCAATCTGGAGCTGCAGCACCTCCTCACAGCCAACATTGCCAACGTGTCCTGGTCAGAGTGCAGAGCAGAGGCCGAGGCTGCTGTTTCCTAGACATCCGGGGAGGTGGGGGATAAACTGCAGACACTGCCATGGAACACAGCGGCCTCGGCAGCAGTCCACCAACAGGCAGCTGCACACAGAGTGCACTGTTTCCTCCCTTTTGACATCTGAGAGACATCAGAGAACACAAGTCCACCCAACGCTCTAGCTTCAAAGGGCTCTGGTGGACATGCTGGATTTCCATGAACAGCTTTGGTCTGGCTTGTCCTTTACAGTGTGCTGTTTCTCAGGTCCACCGTCCATTCGGAGAGAAGCCGAGTGGGATGCAGGCATAATCACTCCCCAGGGCTCCCCACATGCCTCCTCTATCCAGGGGACAGTGTGATATTTGACACCTTAGAGGCCCTGCACATTGCAGGGACCTTACACAGTACATTTTGGTATTGGAGACACATCTCTTCACAGATGTCCCATGAACATATCACTAACTTTCTTAAGCCCATGTCTATATTTTCTTACAAAGTGAAACAGAAAATAGGTCTTATAAGAAAATGCAGGCTCAGGGCTCGGGAGATGGTTCAGTGAAATAAGTGCTTGCCTGGCAAGCACAAGGCCCTGAGTTCGACCCCTGGTTCCATGAAAAAAGAAGAAGAAAGAAGAAAG
>PVKA01003365.1:0-110886 GCA_004027165.1 Ctenomys sociabilis
GACAAAAAATTAGCAAAGAAGTAGCAGAACTGAACAAGAGCTTGGAACAAATGGACCTGGTGGACATATACAGAGTGTTCCACCCAACCACAGCTGAATACACATTTTTTTCAGCTGCACACGGGTCATTTTCCAAAATAGACCACATACTAGTCCAGAGGTCATGCCTATGTATATGCAAGAAAATAGAAATTATCCCGTTGGAAATAATAATAGTAATTCTTATTGAATAACTTGACTAAAGGTAGTGTGTTTTGGTTACTCTTTTCTTGTTTCTGGGACAAAAATACTCAACACTCAAAATGAAGGAAGGCAAGGTTTATTTAGCTCACAGTTAATGGAGGTTTTAGTCCATACTCGGCTGGCTCCAAGGCAGAGCGGCACACGGCAGAGGGTAGCTGTTCATGGTGGTGGCAAACAGCAAGAGTGGCAGCAGCTCAGGCAGCTAGCTAGCTTCTCTCCCCTCCTTACACTGTAATGCAGATTAACCACCCAAGGCTAGGGTGTAGCACTCACACCCAAAATCCCAGCACTGGATCAAGAATCAATCCCAAGCTCCAGAAGCCTCCCCAAGACTGCAAGAGGCTTTTGGGGGAACAACTAGATACAAACCATAATGTAGTGCTTATCCAGGCTTCCTGTTTTTCCAAAAGCACATTGATGTGATGCGGTAACCTCCATAATATTCCTTAAGGGAGGCAAGGCAGGCTCATCTTACCTTCATACAAAGGGTCCTAGAGGCTCAGAGCAGCATTGCTGTAAGATCAGCACTTACTAGAACCAGCCAAATAGCTCAGTGGATTGGACCCTCGGCCTGCTGTGGTTGTCCTGCCCCTGGGGAGTGCTGAGCCAGCAATTGAGACTGGGTGTGGTGGCGTGCACCTGTAATCCCAGCTCTTGGGAGGCTCTAAACAGGAGGATCACTGTGTGTCTGATCTAGTAGTGAAACCCTGAGCCCCCTTTAGACCTTTCCCTAAAAATACAAAGATCAGAGGTTACCTAGGACTTAACAGCTCACCCTCAGAACAATCCTTCTATATAACAATCCTTCATTACAAAATCAAGGAGGTGAAACCTCACAGGATGGGACCTTCCCTATGGCTACAAAGGAAGTCAGTGGCACTGCCATGTCTCAGATCGGTGTCCTCTGGCCCCAGACCTGCATCCTTCTGTACAGGTCCTAGCCTGGTCCTTCCTGGACCAGATTCTTCCTGCACCACACTCTGTGGTCCTGCTCTGGGCTGCCCTCACGAAGGCCCACAATTCCTTGCTTTGGAGCCCCGGTGGGTATCCACATCCTCAGCTGGCAAAAGACAGTCAGGTGTTTTGTGTAAGTTCCATCCCTAAATACTGTCTTCTAGGTGGGTAGCTGCATTTATGTGAACTCCTTCCCTCCTTCCCAGTTAACATGGAAGAGGAGGAGATTTTCAAATCTCCCTTCTGCGTTAATTTCCTCTAGCTGCATTTCCCAGAGATACAGCTCCACCAGTTTAGCCCAGTTGTGAATGGGCATCAACACACCTATCCCAGCTCTTGTACTTATCCTTCAAAAACCACTCAGCTCATTGAAAAGATGGGTGCTGTGCTGCTGAACTCAGTCCATTCACAACACATTCACCTGCGAAAGAATGTGGCACTTACAGTAACAGCCCTGATGCTGTTATCTGTCTCTGAGTTTCCCAGCCCTTCTGACGGTGCTAGACAAGGACTGAATATTTTCTGTGACAGCTCCTAAAAGAATTATACTGTTAAAATTATTTTGCATGTTCTAACATGAACAAAATCCTATGTGGTAGAAAAACCATTGAGGATGTAGTGGATTGCTCCCTTCATAATACTGAGGGTTTCTTTTTAGCCTTAGCTGTACATTAGAAAAGAGCTTTAAAAGCTCACAGGTACATTCCTCTTTCCAGTTCATATAGTAAAGCCCAAGCCCCCCCATGTGATTGTATTTTGAGATAAGGCCTTAAAGAGATAATTAAAGCTAACTGAGGTCAGAAGGGTGAGGCCCTAACCCAAAAGGATTCTGTCTTTATAAGAATGTGCACAATAACTCACACACAGAATAGGTCAGGTGACAACATAGTGAGTAGATGGGCCAGCTCCAGTGGCACCTTGATCTTGGATTTCCAACCTCTACAACTAGGAGGAAATAAATTTCTCTTGTTGAAGCTATCAGTTTGTGACATTTTGTCAGGGCAGCCTGAGCTATGAGACAAAAACATGCAGTGCTGACAATTTACTTTGGATGTGGTAGAAAAACCATTGAGGATGTAGTGGATTGTTAACTGGTGGGCAACTTGTTACAGCCAGCTGAATGGAATGAGCATGGCGCTAGGTGTGGGAGGTCCACCTGAGGGCTGTTGTCAGCAGTGCAAGAGGCAGAACTGGAATGGAGCTGGGCGAGGCTGCTAGGGAAGCTGTTCAGAGAGGCTGTTGGAGCAGCTGCTGGAGTTGTTGAAAGCTGCTGGAAGCTCCTGTTCTCCTGGCTATTCTTCTGGGCTACCTTATCATGCTGGCTTTCCTGATGAACTTGGCTATTTGAGTTTGTGCTGGAGGATGAGCTTGGGAGCTTGTTGCTGCTGAGAATGACTGCAGTTCATTTTGGGGGAGCTCTGGTCCTCATCTTGAGCATCGCTTCCTGGCTCCAGAGGGTGAGATGTTGCACAGCTCAGCCTCCCGGAGAAGCTTTTCACATCGGCTTTCCTGATAGGAACTCAGCTTTCCTCATCACGGAGGAGCTTCCGATCTCACTGATGCTGAGGACAGCTGTGGTCCTTTTGGGGAAGCTCTGCTTCTTCTTGAGCACTGAGGCTCAGACCCTTCAGCCTCCTGGTGTAGACTTTCTAGCTTCCACTCCTGGCCTATGAGCCTTTCAATCACAGATCCGTGAAGCACAGCCTATGCATTGTTATGAGCTCTAGGTTTTCAGCTGGACTCATGCAGGATATTAGGATCCAGGCTTTCAGATGGATCCTTTGGTTGTTAGTATGTGGACAGATATTCTGTATTTTTGTATATTATTATTTGAGTGATTCATTATAAAATAATCTTATAAAATGTGTCCTGTGCTGTACTGTTTCCCCTTGTGCAACCCCTGTCCATGACAGGGGAGCTGACACTGCAGCCAAGATCTGAGATAAGGCAGAGAAAACCTAAAAAGAAAAAGCAAGAAGCTTCCTAGGAGCGGATGTCACAGTAGTAGTTTGACTTATAGAGGAGCACGTTGTATAGGAAAGACATAGAATAACATGCTCCATGGTAACATCCTTAGCATGTCCTTGTGTAGCAAGTGAATTTTGCCTGTAAAACCGCTTGTATTGAATTTATTGAACTGATTTATGATACATTTTGATAGCCAATGATAGGAGAAATTTTCCTGAGATAAAGCATCCATGATCAACTGCAAAAATTAATAGATTCTCAATTAGTGTGCATAATTTAATTTACTTGTAATGTAATTAACTCTTAATTCTTCTCTCTTGACTTTATCTGTTCTATGTCCACTTTCAAAAAAGGTACATTATCTCTCTTAACAACCTATTCCAAAAATCAAAAATCCTATATCCATGTGAGACTCTAATTAGCCTGTGATGATTTCCCTGCTAGAGGAACTAAGAGGCACCTATGTGCCAGCTTGATCACATGGCAGTGATTGCCTGGAGTATTGCTTAGAGTGATCCTGAGGCAGTAGCCAGGCCCCAAGTGTCATGATTGATTATTGATGTCTGCTGTGAGTGCGGGAGGGAGCCCATGTGTTTCACACTTTATTTCCTTACTTCATTATTATTTAATTAGATCCAAGACTTGAATATAAAATTCTTCACCACTGTTTTAGATTCCCTTTAAAACAGTCATCTGTTCTTTAAGAAGGAAAACACACACGGTTATACTGCTGTGTTAACTTCAGAGCCATACAGGCATGTGGCCGAGACTGTGAGCCAGTCCACAGCGACACATCGTCGCCTGCGCTGCCACTTGAGCACAAGAGGCTTTGCACATCACACATTCCTGGCTAGGATGCTGTTTTCCAGAGACAGGCCGTCTTGTATGTGTGTGCATTTCAGTTGTGGTAAAGGACACTTTGATTTTTTTTAAAGGATTAATTTATATCCAGTTGGCAAATTTCTCCTATTATGTAACATCAGTACAGAATGGAAGACTAATAAGGCTGTTGGAGGGGTCAAAGACTTTTATGATCAACTTAGACTTTAAAATACCACACAAATGTGTCCTGTTTCATCAAAATATTAGATTTATGTGTGATAAGAAAGCAACTATATATGATAGCCACATAATGCTTTAAAAAGTACTTCTTTCTGGATGGTGCTTCAGCAACTGGCAGGCTAGGGGAGAAGGCTGGAAAGTCAGAGGCCAGCAGGAGCAGTCTAGTGAAAGCCTGTCTCCAAACAAAACCCTAAAAGGCATTGGGGACGAAATTTAATGATCTCTGGGCTGGATCCCCAGTACCACACACACACACAAGTACTTCTTACATATTTTGGTGTATATCAAATGTGTTTGAGTATTATCTGAGCTTTAGGTCTAATTTTTGGTACTTTATCAGTGGAGGTTGAAAGCTTGAGGAGGCCTGACTCAGCTGTGAAACTCCAACAATCCTCTTTGACACAGATTGGAGCCGGGATTTGCCCTCCCTAAAATGAGCCACACAACTACAACTTACTACCTCGAATCTTGGTAATTGGGTAATACTCTTTGTATTTATTTTAGTCACATGACAGAGCATATAAAATGGTTTTTATACTCACAAAAGGTAATACTCTAAAAAATAAAGCAAAAGGGTAGTTGAGCACTTAAAAGTGAAATATACAACTTAGTCAAAGCGCATTAAAAGGAAGTAGTTAACTTGATTTGTGGTCCCAGGTCTTTATAAGGACCTTCACCCTTTAAATCTAAGGAAAAGACTCAGCACACTCCAAGTTTTCACTGATAACTGCACTGTTCTGAGTTTTGTTTCACAATATCTCCTCACCCCTAGCCCCCCAACATCTGGGCCTTGATACCCCCATGGGTGACGGTTTTGGAGCGCCAAATGCACTTCTCCTCATGACTGAGTGCCACGGAGAAATTGGTTAACTAGAAAGTGTCTGAACCTCTTAATGTGTCCTTCCCCCCACCCAAAAGACCAAAGCGGTTTTCAGGGGAATCAAAGCCCAAGTCCTGCTCTCTCGAGTGAAAGGGTGGAAAGCGCTTGTGCAGAAAGCAACTGGCACCCCTGCACCCGCCAGCGACCTCTCCTGAGGAGGGCAGAAAGGGAACAAGGGCGGAGAGAAAGGAGTGGGACTCCCTTTGTATCTGTGTCCAATATGGTTTCTTTTGATTTTTCATTCTGCACGTGCAGGGCTTCCCAGGGCTCCTCATCTGTTCCTTGGCTGGATGCGCACGGCGCTGCACCCTGCGGTGGCTGCAGGCTCCGGGACCCCCTGGGCGGTGGCGTGGCAGAGCCAGGCGCTGTCCCGGGCCCGCGAAGGTGCGCCGTGGCGAACGAGTGTTTTAGGAAACTCGCTATTGTTGGCTGAAGGTCTGATAGGAGGGGAAGGTCCGGAGGGGAAACATAAAGGATCAGAACAAACGGGAAGAAAAAAGTCAAAACAGAGAAAAGCCGAACGTGTGCTGCTGTAATTCTACTTCATATAAGACTTGAATCAAAAGCATGTCCTCAGTGCCAGGTGGCTGGGACCCAGGAGTGAAAACCCCCCTTCTCCCCAAGGCCTCTGACAGTGTCTTTCTTGGCCACAACTCCTTCATTTTTCTACACTAAAGATCCATCCTGGGGTACTTCTGGCCCTCAGCTACATCCCCGGCCTTTTTTTTTTTTTTTCTTCTTTCATGTTAAGACAGAATCTCACCAAAATCCCCAAACAGGAGCTGAACTTGGGACCCTCCTGCCTCCATCTCCCTTAGTGTTAGAATTGTAGGTGTACCCGGATTGGAGCCAGAAATTTTTTTTTTTGACAGAGTTTTGGTTAATAAAAATGATTCTGCACCCCTCCTTCATCCTGATTTTTATCATGCTGTGTGCAAAACGCTTTTCTCCCAAAAAAATATTCTTTCGTGTTTTAAAGAGGAAATTTTTCTATAATTTAAATGACTCCTTGCACTCGTGTAATTTACGCTTCTTGGTAAGTATCTGCTCCTTCAGAGTCAGAAATGTTACAACATAGCTTCAGTCCACATTGTTCCTGATATGCTATTACTGGCTCGTTCTCATTTTACCTTTAATTCAAAGATTTTGAGCTCCAGTCACAGAAAAACACTGCGTATCAATCACTGTGCTTCCCTGATTCTTGGGTCCCACGTCATCAGGTCCACCCTCTCCACTGGTCCTGAATCTCTCTGTCACAAATACTCTCCCAGGATTTTCTCCTGTTCCTATTTCCTTTCTCTGAGAAGGCTAAGAAAATGAGCAATCAAAACATAAAAAGAAGAAGACTAAAAAAGAAGAAGAAAAAAACCAGCCCAAGGCTCTGCTCTCCCATTAGTTCCACCCTGCCCCCATAAAAAGCAAATATTTTCAGGTTGACTGAAAGTTTAACTTCGTTATTTTTTTTTTTATTTTTCAAGAAAATCCAGCATGACGTGGCACGTGTTCCCACCCTCTTACTTAACAAATTACCTGTTTTTTTGACCTAAGTTAAAAGCTGTGCAAATCTCCCTTGTCCATGTTTGCATTGCACCAGATGTCCCTCTTGCAGCTCCAATGTCAGTGTGGTGGAGCTCTGACTCGGAGCCCAGCCCTCCTCTGTCCCTCACAACCCCCTGTAGGACATCATTCATCAAAACTGGAATATTTTTGGGCAGTGAAACTCCTGTTACTTTCCTGCTAGGGGTCCAAAAAAAAGCAGAAATGATTTTGGAGTCAATACAGGCCCAGGCTGGATTCCTGTGAAGGACACTATCATCACCTCATTGTTATTAGTGTGTGTGTGTGTGTGTGTGTGTGTTGCTGGGGATCAAACCCAGGGTGCTATGCATACAGGACAAGAACTCTGCTACTGAGCCACATCCCAGCCCCTTTGGTCTTAAAATTAAAAAAAAAAAAATTAAAAAGAGGTTGGGGATATAATTCAGTGCAAAGGCACTGAGTTCAATCCCAGTACCAAAGGGTGGGGAGGAGTAGAGACCTTAGGGTTTGCAAGATTCTAGACAGTTTCTTTTATGTTAAAAGAATCAAAAGAGGGTAACCTCCTGTCTGTTGATTGGAGGGATATTTTGAATAGTACACTGAGTTCTTTTCCAGATTTCAGTGTATTTGAAAATAGAGCATGACGTGTTTCTACATGCTGCCGTGTGACCTCACCTGCAGCGGTGATGGCCTCAGAGGGCCCCAGGCAAACATCGCCTTTTAGAAAGCAATGACATTTGACAGGATTTATAAAAGTGGGCCAAAGAAATCCCAACCATGTTCCCTTCCTTTACAGGCTTGCAGGATCCAATCCATGCTTTTGCACTGGGTATGTCTCTGAACCATGTCCCCATCCCCTCCTTAATGTGTCCTTTCATTTTCAAAAGGGGAGATAATTCTAGAGCTATAAATCTCTTCCCCTTCTTTACTCCCTCACAGGGGATGCCCTTCAGAAGGGACTACCTCTCAGAAGTCATTCACCTCATTGGGAGAGGTCAGCCCTGGCCCAGGCCACAGTACATAGACAGGGAAGTGCATGTAGGGAGGCAGCTCCAACGTTCTTTAGAGCCACCCCCTGGGACAAAATGGTTGAGCAAAGGTCTTTGTCTGTGTTTAGTCAAGCCCAGCTGCTTGGCATGCATGCTCTGAGGGAAGAAGAAGCTACAGGTTTCCTTGAAAGCTTCACTCTCAGACCTGGCTGGCCTTAGCTTCCAACTCGAAAAAGTGCAACCTAGGGATTGCTGTCTTGGGGACACTGATAGAAATTGCTAGGAGGAAACAATTAGGAGAGTTAAGAATTTGAGATGTCCTGGGTTAAACCAACACAGAGAAACATGACCAAAAGTGATCTCAGAACCTTGTGCCGTGCTAACATGAATAGTAGAACCTTGTGCTGTACTAACATGAATAGTAAATGAAAAGATGTACAGAACATAACATCTCCCCTGCATATGTTTGGAGAACTTGTATATTTTGCTTTGGTTTAGTTCTTTTAATATGACTAAAGCTAGACGTAACCAGAGTGGTTAATATATCAAAATGGTCCTTCTGGTATTGAAAAATTTGAAAGGTGTTTGCAAAATTTAACCAACCTGATTTAGTGGATCCAACATGATTTAGAGGGCCTAGGAAGGCCTCATTTTTGGCATGGTAATTCACTAGATAGTGGTGGCTCCATCAGTAGGCTTATAAGCTAATTAGAAACACAGGCTTAGTGACTGAGAGTGGATGTAGTGGCCTGTGCCTGTAATCCCAGCACTTGGGAGGCTGAAAACAGGAGGATCACTCCAAGTCTGATTTGTGTAGTGAGACCCTTAGATTCTGTACTGAATACATAAATGAAAAGAATATAAGCTTGTAAGTGGCTACTGTGATGTAGTATGTTGCATGAAGATGAGAAATAGGTCCAAGATACTGTGAAGGTGGGCAGAAGCCATGAAATATATATGCGACAGAGAAAGAGAGAGAGATGGGGAGGGGAGAGAGATCGGGAGGGGAGAGATGGGGAGGGGAGAGAAATGGGGCAGGGAGAGAGACAGAGAAGGAGACAGAGAAAGGAGAGAGAGACTAAGGAGAGAGGGATGGAGGAAGGGAGGGAGAGAGAGATGGGGTAGAAGGAGAGAGACAAAGAGAGGAGAGAGAGAAACAGGAGAGAGAGATAGAGGAGAGAGAGACTGAAAGAGGAGAGAGAGAGAAAGATGGAGGGAAGGAGTGAGGGAGGGAGGGAGAGAGAGAGAGAGAGAGAGAGAGAGAGAGAGAGAGAGAGAGAACAGAGACAGAGGATGTACAAGGGTCAAGATCTTTCCAACTGTAGCAATGTTTAGAAATGCTTCACATGCTCACATTTTTGAAGGTTAGATAAGTGTTCAAAATTCGATTTTGTGGGCTAAGTGTGTAGCTTAATGTAGCATATTCCTGGTGTACACAAAACACTGGGATCAATCCTAGCATGCACACACAGAGAGAGAGAGAGAGAGAGAGAGAGAGAGAGAGAGAGAGAGAGAGAGAGATTCAAAACACAGGGGTTGCTGGGAAGGGACTTGCAAGGTTACAAAAATATAAGGGAAAAATAAGTAAGACAATTTGAATTCCCAGCCCTTTTTATATTGGTCCCTAAAGACTAAATATAATGTGGAAATACGCCACCACAGCTCAAGCGCAAGCATGGCTTTCCACAGCAGCAACAAGAACTCTTGTCTGCGTGGAGGTTGCTCCTCGGGACCACTGTGCTCAGCATTCTAAATAACGTGTGGCTGTTAGAGTGAAGCTGGTCCATCTTAGCACTGGCTGGCTTGGCCTGAATGGTCCTGGGGGCGGCTCACTGGGGTGAAATGAAAGCTCTGTAAGGGGACTCAGTTCCTTGATGACTTCAGCTTCAATATAGCTTGTGTACTTTCACAACTGTATTCTGAATTGCACTAAAAATAAGCCCTAAGAGAGCAGTTTAGGGTTTTGTTCATAAGCTCTACTTATAGCGGTGTAAGTTATCATAGCTAAATCTTGGAATCAACCCAAATGCCCATCAACTGAAGAGTGGATAAAGAAGATGTGGTATTTTTATACAATAGGGTATTACTCAGCTATAAAAAGGATAAATTTGAGGCTTTTATCAGTAAATGGATACAATAAGAGACTGTACTCTTAAGTGAAATAAATCAGAAAAAGGAATGAACCTGTTCAAAAGGAAGGAATTACTTAGATGAAGAGAAGGACAGGAGAGAGAGTGGAGGAAAGAGGTACATCTACAGATGCAAACAAGATGCTTTGGAAAATTGCACTGTGGATCTCTGTTAGTCCATTGAAAGGAGCAGTTAATCCTTAATTTTTTTTAAAATGTATTTGATACAGGGTTTCACAACACAGCTCAGACTCACAGTGATCCTTCTGTTTTCAGCCTCCCTGGCACCGAGATTGTAGGTATGTGCCACCATGCCCAGCCTCTGTGTCCGGTTCACTATGCCCATGGGCAGGCCCAGCATGGCATGTGGAGCCAGGGATTGAATCCTGGTCCCTGTGCTTGCCTAAGCAGGCACTTAGTCTGCTGAGCTATCATGCTGACCTAATGCTTCATTTTTTTTCTCTTTATTTTTCTTTTCTTTTTTTTTCCCTTTTTCTCTCTTCTTAATTTCTTATAATATTTTTGTTTCCAATTTTGCATGCAAATTGGAACAACTAAGTTGAAGGCAACACTATGCAATATAAAAAATACTGTCAAATTCATATTATTTTGTTTAGTGAAATTCGGTATAATTTCCACTTTTTTCTTTTTCATCACTACTTTGTATTATCTTTAAAAAATTAAAAAGATTTATCTAATTTGCAAACTAAGTAAATCAATCATTAGGAAATTTGGGTCACATTAAATAATTTATATGCATACTCTATTGATTCTAAATTAGTGCAAAATCATGCAAGACATGATCAAATTTCCAGTAGTGCAAACTCTGCTTTTACCAGGTATTTATAAGAATAAAGAACTGTACTAACTTTAGCAAGCCTCCACTCTCCATTGCTTTGCCAAGTTGTGTAAGTCCTACAGAATAAAAAGTATTCAGGAAATTCATATGAACTTGTGGGAGTCACTGACGACTCTTGATTAGCCATGTTAATGGTAGTGACAATAGGAAAGGCAAAATGCTTCACTTACGACATACAATTTGATGTCAACGTATTGATATTTTCAGGAAATGCTAAGACATTACCATCCTGTGTCTCTGGGCTTTAGTTTCACCTCCCCCCTCATTAGTAAAATTGAAAGTCCCCCAAATACATGGAGTGGCCAGTTCATCAATTACACACACCGAACAGCTCGGGACCACTCTCACGCCTGGTCAGATCACCTGTGGAAGGAAGACACTAAGTGAAGAGCACACGGATGCAGAGCCAGGCTGTGGGGAGGGGTGGGCCTGAGGGCAGCAGCCATGGAGGTGGAGGCGGGGCGGGATGAGCAGGAGTCTAGCCTGGCGAATAGGCCCGGCACGAACAGGAGACCATTCCAAGGAAGCTGTGGGCCGGAAGGGGCGAGGGGAAGTACCTACCATGCTGTGGTGCTCTGCCAGGCAGAGGCCAGGGAAGGAGGAGAGGGTAGATCGTGCCCAAATGGTGAGGCTGCCTGGCAGTGCCAGGAAGCAGGACCCCAGAAAGGCTACCCTGGTATTCATTTTAAACAACAGCAGGCAGAGATGAGGCTGTTAGTAAAGATTAAGTTACCACAAGTCCTGCTAAGGCCTGAACCAAGCCCCGATTCTTGATACAGATACAGTCTATACTTATATTTTTGTTAAATTTCACATAGAAGAGCCGGGGAGATGGTTCAGTAAAATAAGAGCTTGCCTGGCAAGAGCAAGATCTTGAGTTCAATCCCTGGTACTGCAAAAATAAATAAATAAATAAGTAAATTAATTAATTTCACCTAGAAGAAATACTTAATCTTAGAAACAAATGCCAAGTAAGTTGTCTCTACCTCCATTGTGTCCATTGTCACAGTGGTGGAGCAGGGCACCTGGCAGAAGCACTTGTGAGTGCATGCATACATGGGAGGGCCAAGCCCAAGGATGACTTCCATTTCTAGATGTGGGACCCCAGTCAGAGGGTGATTTACACGTCAGTGACAGCACGATGGTCAATGTTCCAGGCTGTCAGCTCAGCACCGCCCTCGGAGCTCTGGCTACACAGGGCATTGAAAGGTTAGTCAAAGAGCACATTGTGCTCCTCTTGCTGCAGGAATAGCTGAGCTAATTTGGATTGTGACTTGGCTTGTTTCCCCCCCGACTCTTCTTGAGGCCTGAGCTGGGCTTATGTCAATCAATGGCAGCACATCATTCAAGCACTGAGCAAGCATGACCCTTCACAGCTCCTGAAGACGCGCTTAGGATTCCTTTGGTAGTCACCTGAGGCTGTGTTGCACAGTTTTGTGTACTCAGTGCATAGAGTAGCCACTAGGACACCTCTGCACACGCTTATGGAAGGCATAAGTCATACCTGCTGCACCTAATTTGTGTGCTAGTTGCAGAATGGAGTAATGGAACTGGAGGCCTGACTTGAGCCCTGTTTTTACCAGTTGTTTTGTGCCTCAGTATACTTTTTTTTTATAAAATGAAGGTATTACCTATCTCTCATTGTAAAAGCAACAACCTTATACAAAATAGTTAGGATAGATATACAGCTATTTTCTTTTAATTCAATGAGAAGAAAGATTTGTGCTAATAGTGTTCGGACAGGATATCATGTCTGCATCTTTTACTATGAATAACTGCTATGAAGACAACAATATGCATTGTATTAATTATTATAACTGTTCTACTAACCTGTTTTGAAACTCTCGCTGCTATTTTTTTCTCAATAAAATTAATTAAAAAGCATGATAACCTTGCAAACTACAAAGTTATTGTGCAAATTGAGATAGATTACTATTGATTGCTAAGATACTCAGAGGCAAGCTACATCGGAGTCAAGATCAAATCCACTGTATTGAGCTCTATATGTTAGAGAACATAGGCTCAGTTCAAATGTTTCCAGGTCAAATGGTTTCTAAAAAAGCCAGAAATGCCAAGGATCTCTAGAATGAGATTCTTGAAATGTTTGCTTTATAGCATATTTTAAGTGCCCACTATTACAAATATTAGTTATAAATAATGATTGTAATTGTACAATAAAATTTTGACAAAATATTCTCTGAGCAAACAAAGCAAATAAACACAAAGAGACAGCACTCAACCTTCTCACCTTTTTCCTCCCTTTTTAAATTACTACACATTTGCAATCCATACTAAATACATTCATCATGGGGAATGGGTACATACACATTTGGCACCTTCTTGACGGGTAGGGTGGCTGGAACAACTTATCACTGCAATATGACTCTGCTGGCTAAGGGCACTCTCCCCTCTTCTGTCCCTCCATAGGGATTTCTCCCATTTTTCTAGCTTTGCCACATGGTTGCAAGCCACACTTTGCAAAAACAGACCAAGCCCTCTCTTTATTCTCCTGTCTGGTCATCTTCAGCACTGCTCAGCCCTTTGCCTTCCTTTCCTCTGTCTGTTGCTTCACTAGTTTTCAACTCTTCCACACTCTAGATTCTACTATGTAAAAGTGTCCTGCAATTTGTTTTAATCTCATTATTAATCTGTGGAAAGGATGATTCCTATTGATTTGTCCTTTCCTTGTGAACTGTTCACAGAAACTTGGAATATTCTGCTGTTGTTTAAAAAACAAGTATCTGATAGAAGAAGAAAGTAAATTCTTTTTAATGTGTAGAAGTACATACATACAGAAAAGAAATACTCCCATTTATAAGAACTCAAAAGTTTACCAACAAGAAGGCTTTATAGGTTGTGGAAGATATTTTTAACTCTTGAAAGGAAAGACTTACTTTGGGAGAAGAGCAATGTTGGGGTCCAAGACAGTCTGCGATTCAGTCCTCAGCCACACGTTTGCCAGCAGGCCTTGACGGGAAAGTCTGTGTTGAACAAGGACTGCTGACAACTCAGCACAGGGAGGTGATCTTAGCAGCAGCCGGGGTACCAAAGTGCCATCAGGACTTTGCTTGGCACGGAGATCTCCCACGTCCATAGCTTTCCCCCCATTGAGCAAATCAGCATAGGCATATAGCTACTAATCCTCTGATACAGATTTCAGGATCTCAGAACCATCTGTGAGGTCCTGCACTGGTAGACTCAGAAAGACCAAAGCTTTTGTAAAATTATTTTTTAAAAAATCCTTTATTTACTCGGTATAGAGTCTTGCTACACAGCTCAGGTGTAGTGATCCTCCTGTTGGAGCCTCCCCAGCCCTGGGAGTACAGGCATGCACCACCATGCCCAGTTGTGTAGCCAGCACAACATGCTCATGTCCTGGGGCTGGCATAGCATATGGGGCTGGGGATCGAGCCTGGATCCTTGTGCTGGCCAGGCAGGTGCTTAGGTCACTGAACTATCTCCCCAACCCCAGGATCAAAATTTTGACATCTATATGGCTTGCTGAATTTGTTAGTAGCTGTGGGGTTATATATAGAGGTAGTCCTTTGGGGTCCTTAACATCTCCCTAAGAGTCCTAAACTATCTATCTATCTATCTATCAATCTATCTATCTATCTATCTATCTATCCATCTATATCTATCATCTATTTATTTTACATTGCAGACTGACCTTTCCATTTCTAAATAATAAAATTTGCTGAGAACTGCAAGGGTTTGTTTGTTTCACTCATAGATTCAAAGGAGCAGAATCTGAGCCAGAAATGGCCCCTTGAGAGTTGTGAGCTATCGGTGGGCCTGGAGAATATAATGTGTGTCTACAGCACGGAGAGATTGTGACTTTCCTCACCAGCTAAAGATGTCCTTCCTGTGCCTGCAGAATCAGACCCAGGCCAACTCAGATATTGTTATTAAGTTGGAATATGTTTGTCCTTATTATACTTTAAAGCAGTAATTACGTGACTCTGCTTTTCATGTTCATTTTAAATTGTTGTTCTAGAAAATTCTTATCATAGACATTAACAGTACTCATTACCAAACTTAAGCAAAGTTAATTTAAAAATCAATTGTACTGAGACTGGGCGTGGTGGTGCGTGCCTATAATCCCACTGTTTGGGAGGCTGAAAACAGGAGGATCACTATGAGTCCAATCTGTGATACCCTGCAGACCCTGTACTAAATACACAAAAACGTCATTTGTATACACATGTATCTGTGATAGAAACTAGAAATGCAAGGTTAGTGGTGGAAACTAGAAAGTCTGTGCCAGTGAGATAAATGATCTGTGTTAGCAGGCCAAGGGATATGCATTGGCCTGTGAAATATAAAGCTGCCCATGATCAAGACTGCAGCAATTTAAAGGAAACCAACCATAGACCTGGGGAAACTCAGGAAACTGACCTTGACCTAAGAAATATAATAATAAACATGGGCATCTAGCTGCATAATTTAGGGTTCAATTTTTAGAACTTTCTAGTGTTGGCAATTTAGCAGGAGATGTTATGTCCAATTTTCAAGGCACTGAGAGTCCTGGCACTTCAATCAGGATATGTGGGCACCCTTTTCTGTCTGACCACAACCTTGTGCTTTTTTCATGATGGCAACTGTATAACTAATGTAAAACATTTTCCTTTTTTAAAATGTATTTAGTATAGGGCCCACAGGGGCTCACTACATAGACTGGATTTGTAGGGATCCTCCTGTTTTCAGCCTCTCAGATTGAACCTCAGTCCCTGCTCCTGCCTGAGCAGGTGCTTTAATCTGCTGAGCTATCTAGCCAGCCCTCCTTTTTGTTTGTGTTCCAAGATTAATCTGTTTGTTTGAAAAGGAAAAGTTAATTGCATAGTGACTCATAGTCAACAGGGAAAATAAAGTGAGGAGAGAGTTGGATTGTGAACCCGGGTGAGACAGCTACAGATTTCACACTGACTTGCAGTGAGAGATAAAAAAACAAAGAAATGAGTTTGTGGATCATTTTCAAGTTTTCTTTCCTGAGGTGAAGGTAGGTGCAGATTTTAATCTGTTCATAATTTTTTTTTCATTTTTCCAAAAGATTCTTGTGATTTGGTAAACTTAACCAAATTTAAATATTCATTAGTTTTGGCATTTCTAATACAACAAGAGAGCATTTAGTGGACTGTGTTTTATTTCATTCAGTTCCCAAAATTTATAATTTAATAAATTAATAATTAATTTAATTAATAATAATTATTCCATGTTTATTCACAGATTAGACAAACTGTGTCTATTGGGAATACAATGCGTGCCTCCTAAGAAGGCAGTTATTTCTTTGTGCATATTATTTTAAAAAGTCCTCATATTAAAGAGCATTTAAAAAGTCCAGTGCTTTGTGAGTTAAGATATTTCAAAGCCCTTCAAGGAACGTGAAGTCTTAAAGCACTTTTTTTTTCTCTTCAAACAAAATCCCCCACTATGCAAATAAGTTCCTGGTTTGGTTCTGTGTGCAGGACCATTACCTGGCCTCTTTCTGTAGCTCTCAGACTGACTGCCATATTGAAGCTGCCAGTTCTTTGGGTGGCCCCGCCCGTGTCACTGCCACTGGGCCACAACTCTTAATCAAAGTCACTTCAAAGACCCCAAACAGACTGATTCACATATGAATGCTACCCAAACCGTCTTGGAAAGGAGGAGGGATTCCCCTCTTCTGTTCCTTTGAACCTACAGTTGCTCATTTACTAGTATTTACTTTGCATGGCCTATGGCTGAACCATGGAAATCGGAAAACAAACTCCTATTCAGCAAGTCATGTCAAAGGTGACTGCAGAGCCAGAGAGTTGACTGTGGGACAGGCATTCTTCCTGATGGGGAGGCATCTTCTGCAGGGCTGCTGTCTCCACAGTTACATACCTGTCCATGGAGGCCTTTCGCTGATCTTGTCTATGTGGGAAGTCCGCAATGATGCCATCAATCTGGGAGATGAGAGAGGTGCCTATGTGACACTTCCACAATAGTTGCATGGACAAAAAGAAAAGAAAATGAAAGAAAGAAAATTAGCTGGACCCTGAACAAAGTTCTTTTGAACTGTGGTCTGTTTGTGGAGATGATCCAGTGGGCGTTCCATCCACAAATGTTTTTGTCCCATGTCAAACACATAGTAAGGTGAGTATTTCCACTTAAGAACATGCAATGAGTGCCTTCTAGGACCTCACAAGTTCCCCCAGAGTAATGAAGGTACAGCATGCATCACTGCCTGACAGTCACCTACAGGGCACATATTTCCTGTTGATCATGCCGACAGCAGAATCAGTGAAACGATATAACATATGTCATACATGAGTGGTTTGTAAGCCATTCCTGAATGGAAAACTGTTAAAATCCAAACCTACTAAACTATTAAAATCAAATCATGCAGAGATACATTAAGACATAATTTAAAGTTTGTTTGATATATGAAATCCAAGAACCAGGTTATGTATCTTTCATTTTCCTTGGGAGAAAATGTTTTGCATTTGGCCCTTTATGCTCTTCAAGTTTCAGTTGTGAGGAACTTTCAAGGCATGCTGAAGAGCCTTAGGAGAGGGTATGATGGTTTTCAGCATTGCGGCCCTTGTCATCATTGCTAATGAATTCCTTAGATGCCTTCTTGTTGGTGGCATTTATGACAGAGGCCACTCTTCTTCCTGTCAGAAGACTTGAAATGAAGGTGGATCTTTCTTTATAGGCAGGTCCTTGACTGAGGGATTTGTCACTGAACTCACAGAGCAACTGCTAGTTGACCTTTGGGGGAAAGTGTGAAATCCGTCTGTTTATGTGGACCTCCTCTGTGGGGGCTCACCTGAGAAGACATTTTTCAGGCCTGATATGGAGGAGATGTAGGTGCATGTGAATGCTTATTTGTAGCTGGTCATCTTCCACTGTTATACTTCACAAATATTCCAAAGGCCTCACAAAATGAACCACTATATTCATTTGAAATATCCAAGCATGTACAAGTCTCACTGATTAAGTGTAAGGATAAAAATCTTGAAATATATGGTTAATATAAACTTGAATGCACTAAACATAGAAATAAGGCATTGTTTTTAAACAGTTGTGTTTTATCACTATTCAGATCTTAAGATGGCTGAAATAAAAACAGGTGTAGAAGTCATGATAGAATGGTGTCCATTAAGAGATCCAATGGAAAATCCAGTGCCAAAAACAGCAGTTTCACGTCTTTTGCACAGAAGGCTCCTCTAGCCTTGGAGTATTGTTATTGCAATCCACCATGAGGTTATCTGCACACACAACATCTCTGGACTTGGATTCCACAGCTCTGACTAAAACCACAAGATGCTTCCCATCATGGTCTCATTCACCTTTACTGTACTAATCACTTCTTTCATTCCTCAGACAAAATACCTGACACCCAAAATATAAAGGAGAGCTTTTATTTTGGTTCACAATCTTTACAAGCTGTAGTCCACAGTCAGCTGGTCCCATGGCGGAAGGGCCTGGGCGGAGGGAAGCTGCTCGCATCATAGTGGTCAGGAAGCAGCACAGAAGGGAA
The DNA here is from genome assembly GCA_004027165.1 of Ctenomys sociabilis. Classification (NCBI taxonomy): domain Eukaryota; kingdom Metazoa; phylum Chordata; class Mammalia; order Rodentia; family Ctenomyidae; genus Ctenomys; species Ctenomys sociabilis. The sequence continues at coordinate 18,131 of PVKA01003365.1, forward strand.
GAGCCGAGAAGGGCGATACACCCTACCGAGTCACGCCCCCGCAGCCTGCCTCCCCTGGACAGCCTTCACTTCACTTCACAAGTCAGCTACGCCCCCCACAGTCCAGTCCTCCCAAGGATTACCAGCTCATGTCCCTGTGTATCAGCTCATGTCACTGGGCAGGGGATGGACAAGATGGTCTTATTCACCTTGGCAGGCACAACTCTAAACATTCAACAGGTGGTGTTTTACTGAAACCGACAAGACCCCTGGGAGGTGGGTGCTGCTGTTATTCTACCTCACCTAAGCAGAAATCCACGGCAGAAGAAGGTAACCAGGTAGCAAGTGGGGAGAGAGGACTGAGTGCAGCACCTGGAAGTTTTTCATCCTTGAACGCTGGCCTGACCTCGGTGCAGCTTGTACCTGGTGGTGACCCGATGGATGGGCAGAACAGGAACACTCCCTAAATTGGGAATTTTCTCTGTCTAGTCAGGAAGCTGATTTATCAAAAGGAATGGTTCAGATCACACTAGACACAAACTAACATAATCAAAAATGGGATAACAAATGAACTCCCGATTTGATATGCAAAGATCATTTAATTGTTCCTCGAGAATTCTTTGTACACAAATGGAGGCTGATATCTATTGAGACATTTTGCCCTCAAGTAAGATAGTCTTAGTAATGTGTTTGAAATCTGGTTCGTGCTTTTGTTTCCAAAATCAACACCAGCCAGAGCTCTGCTGTCTTGCTCAGAAACGTAAGGTGCTCTGTGCAGATGTTGCAGGGAGGAGGGGGGACTTGGTCTACCACCTGCTCTCGGTGTATATCTGAGTTCTGAATGTGGATCTCTCTTCCTAGTGATAGGCTCGTGGACAAGTGAAGTAGACTGCAACTTGAGTTTCCCTCTCTCATCCGCTACTAACGTTGATGATGCAAGTCTCTTCCTAGTGACAACAGTTGCAGCGTGGAGAGGAACACGGTTCCACAGACAACAGGCATGCATGTCTGGAAGATTTAATTAGACACGGTACCTACTAAAATTTCTGCAGATATTCATAGCAAATCAGCTGAGCTAATAAGAGTTCTTATAGTCTTCTGTTGGCCTACTTTCTCTTTCTCAAATATAACCCATTCTTTCCAAATCTTATGATGCCTACGTTCCAGCAACTTTCCTTTCCTCCTAGAAACTGGGTATTTGATCTGTTGGGTGATGCTGGAAAGGTACAACTGCTAGCTGATGCTTAATCTTCAATAGGGTGAGCACGGCGCTCATGGTCAAGGGCTTTTCCTCAGGGTAGGGACATAGCAGCTGCATGTAGCAGGGTGCCGCAGTCTCTGACACGGGACACACTCTGGCTTCTCTGATGCATCCTAGCACACGCAGTCAACTCATCAGAGAAAACCTCAGCCACAGAGAGCTGTTCTGCACAAAAGCACTTTCCCAAATCAAAAGTGTGGTCCCTGATACCACTTTTAGAAAGAATGCTCATTCCCAAAGCTGTCTTAAAAATTAACAATGTAGCTAAATAGATCAGATTTTTCATGAAATTATTTTGTGACATGGTGCAGACTTGAACCAGGAGGGTGGCAACTTACGTCTGGTCCCTTTCTTACTCCTAATTAGCTGGCTTATTGTCACCAGTCACTTCCCTTCTTCATTCTTCAGAGTTTCCTCATTTATGAAAGAATGTGGAAGGGGATTACATGTGTGCATGCATAATATACATGCTGAAAATATAAATATACAATATATGACATATATATGTACAAATATTTTGTTGCCAAGGATCTAATGTAGGACCTTGTACAGACTGAGCACACTTTCTGCTTCTGATATATACATGCCCAAATCCAAGAGCTTATTTCTATAGCTTCCTTCTAACACAAAAGTTCCATTTTTGTTAATAGAGCTAAATTATATCATATGTCCCTATCTCACAAGTGTGGCTCATGGCAGTATAATAACCTGGAATAACTGACAGTCACGGAGTGCTACGTATAGACTTTGTTTTAACTCATAGCAGTGCTGTTTGACAGGTCACACAATTCCCCTTTGAGATGAATTTCTCTCATGGGCAGACTTAAAAATAATACCCTAAAATAATAAAGAGGTCTGTGACCAATCAGCATTAAAATAAGTGCACATAAAATGTTTAATGTATAGTACACACCCACTCAGCCTTCTTTCTCTTCCTTCTTTGTCCCTGTGGGACTCAGCCACCTATAAAATGAGTCCCTCTTAGTTCTCTGAGCAGAAGCCAAAAGCAGATGAGCTCCACAGATTGCTTCCCAGATAAAAATGCCCATCTCCGTGTGATCTGTTTGAACAGTGGTTGATTCTTAAGAAGACTGGGATAACCTGTTAAGCCATATTTGTAAACACCTAGAAATAAGACGAAAACCTTAAAATCTTAATAGTATTGGTTACTTGAGATTTGCAACAATATTTCTTTTTTCAATCCACTTGTTCTTTTAAAACAGTGTACTTTAAGTGATCTTCACGTTTTCAGAAGTAAAAATTGAAATTAGCTTGGTGGAAGCACCCTTCCTCCTTAAAACTCTCCTTTGTCAGTTTGATTTTTGGATTGACAGCCCAGGGTTCCCAGAGACCTCCTGGCAAGTAGTGTAATCCCCAGCAGACAAACACCTCCTGTCATGGAAAGGGACACATTCTCCTTCATAGCTCTTTCATAAATAAGCCTTTTTTCAATTTGTCTCATTTTTAATAAATGAAAATGCAGTAATACATGGTAAATAAACTACTTGTAATGGTAGAGTTTTTCTTGAAGACAAAGAGAAACAAGTTTAAATACTGGAACAATCTATATTGAAGAAGAACCTGAGAGTTAGAGTTTTGGCTTTGCCTAGTACCCTGTTTGTTGAATATCTTGTGAATAAATAAGAGGACTATCAGGTAAATGACAGTTTTCCTTGAATGATGCTTAAGGGAACTTTACTAAATGGGACATATCAATATTGTGTCATTATTTCTTGTGCATTTATTTCTTTACATATTTTATGTAGAAATGGGTACATAATGGGAAAGTTTTCAGTGTTGTGCAGCTTGAATTTTTTAGAAAGGTTAATAAAGGAAGTGGAAGAAAATGAACAAGGATGACGCTGCTCTCTAGTGAGTACAAATGATACAAAGATGGAAAGCCAGCCCAAAGGGAAGCAGGCAGAATATGTGTGCATACATTTGTTTATTATTGTCAGTCTTCTGTTATCTCTTTTCTCTTGAGAAAATAAGTGGAATAGAGCAAAAATAACAATAGTTGCTGATATTAGAGTTTTTAAAAGATACTCTTTATTTTTTTCACCCTGGCACTTACTTTTCCTGAATTCTTCATCAGTTATTTCCACTAATTCATTAGAGTTTAGTGCAGAAAACATTTATTCAAAATGACAGACAAAAATATATGAACCTAAAACATCACTGTATAGCTATTTTCAATCACATCTGGGGGAGATACTATTCAGAAAAAAAGGGTAGAATTATCTTTGTGCTATGTAGAAGGCTGATTAATGCCATTGCTAGTACTATATTTCAACCCATTCTTAAAAACCAAAATTTAAACATAATGGACTGCTAAAAATTTCTAACAATACAGACCCAAGTACAAGGTTTTATTATCTTTTTTTTTTTTTTGCACCAGGGATCAAACTTGGGACCTTGCACTTGTCAAGCAGGCACTTATGCCACCGGGCTATCTCCCCAGCCCCTTTATTATCTATCTTTATAGGTCAATTCTTTCAGTGCGAGAAAGTTGTAGACCTCATCACTTGTGAAAATTACCATTCTTGTTTTTCATGGACATTTCTCTTGCTCATTTCTCATGTCTAACTTCTTCAATATCAGAGGTGTAAGTATACAAATCACTCTTGAGTTTCTTGTCTTTCTAGGAGAATGACATTAGCCTTTAACATTCTTCACATTCTTCTATTTGATGTTGCTTATAACCAGGAAAAAGTACCCAAACTAACAGATAATCAGACTTGGAACGAGTTCCTAAGGAACAACAGCATGTTGTTCTAGGGCAAGGGATTTGTAAAAATACGATATTCTGTCACTATCCTGGAGCATGACATTTTCTTAAATCTGATCTTAGAAGAGCAGAGTGTTAATGTGATTTTTGCATATCCCTTAACGACAGTAATACAGTACATGCCACGTGGCTAAAATATAAAAGAACACACCAGGAGTGTGTACTGTGTGCTGTCCAAGGTTCTCTTTAGTGGGAATGTGTGGAGGAGGCTTGCTTTCTTTTTCTCAAATCTTCCAGTGTGAATCTACACTTCCCTTCAGGGGTGTACCAGACAGGAGGCCTGTCTTTTCCAGGCTTCTCGGTGTTTTGACAATCGCTGCCCCAACCTCCACTCCCCAATCATTTCTATTTTCATGCTCCACAGTGTCCTCCTACAAAGAGAGCCCCAAACCGGGTCTGGGAATGCTCTGGCAAAGAATGCCTCTCTTCTGTGAGAGATCTTAGAGGTGTCGCAGAATGAGACCACAGGCGTCCTTAGGATGCTGACCCGACCCTGGGAACTCTAGAGGTTGACACAGGGGTCGAGAACCAATGTCCCTCGGATGCCTGCAGTGCTGTTATATGGCCCCATCCCACTGGGCAGCTGTCAGCATCCCAGCAGACAAACGTTTTGGCTAGAAACTGTGCCTTATTGTGCGAGGTTGCAGTGGTGTGAAAGAAGCATTTTCATAGAAAGATCCACTGGAGGATTGTTTGGAAAATCATGAAGCTGCTTGATTTGTATCCCAGGTACTTGTCATCAAATTTCTTACCTTTCTTAAGATCAAGATCAAAAATTATAATTCGTCTTCTATTTCTGTCAAAGTCAAGCGACATTGTAGGTGACTCTTCTCCCACTCCTTCTTTTCCTTGTATAAAGCACAGGAGTTCTTGTCAAGGTCGTTTCAGCCCAGTTAGTGCTCATCTCCAGGATGTGAAAGACCAGGCTCCACGCCTGTGGTCTCGTTCTGTGACGCCTCTGGGCTGTCTCATAGAAGAGAGGCATTTCTTGCCAGAGCATTCCCAGACTGGTTTGGGGCTCTCTTTCCAGAAGGGTGCTGTGGAGCATGAAAATAGAAATGATTGGGGCAGAGATTGTCAAAATAATGTCTTAAATTACTTCTTTGCATTTTTTCTGGGTGTTATGCCTTAATTCTTGACTTATAAAATAGTGTGTGTGTGTGTGTGTGTGTGTGTGTGTGTTTGTGTCTGCCTACATGTGCATCTGTTCAGCCTTCCCTGGCAATTTGGAAGAAAAGACATATTCTCTGAAGGACAAAAGACACACCTAACCCTAACCCCTGCTTGGCTCCCGGTTAGGGTCCTAGGTTGGCAAATCTGCATCCCTCACCTGTGAGTCCTATCCCACATAGAAGGCACAAGAGTTTAGGGTTGGGGTCTCCTTTTCTTCTCAAATCCCAAGAAGGCTCTATGGAAGGTAGACTCTTTCCTGGGAGTTGCAAAGAGATCCAACCTGCTATAGGGAGCATGGTGTGTGTGTGTGTGTGTGTGTGTGTGTGTGTGTGTGTGTGTGTGTAAGCTCAGGAAAGATTAGTAATGAAAAGTGAAAGCACTCCAAAACCTGGAATGCCTCACTTCCATCCGGGACCCCCAAGCCCAGGGTCCCTCAGGGAAGAGAGCACACAGCTGCACAGTTTCTGTTACTTCCACAGGCAAGGTGTTGCACACTTCTGGGTCTTGTGACCAAAACCTTGCTCCACCTGTCAGCTACTCGGCCCTGTGGCTGCTGTCTGGGGAAAGGCTCCTGCCTTGGCCACAAGAGAGGGCATTACTAGGGGTATGGAAAATCTGGAAAATTCAACTTGCAGTAAAAATAGGCAGCAAAACCAATAAAATACTGATTGATTCCTTTTGTTTAAACTAAGAGTAAATGAACATACACACATGCAAATATTATCAATAATAAAAAGTAACAAAAAATAAAATGTTTTATATACACAGATAAGTTGTCCTGTACTTCCTTGATTTTTGTAGCTGCAGATTTACCTTTTTAGTTTTTCAGTTTCCTCTATCACTCACATTTTATATAAATTATTACTGAGTTAGAGCAGGAAGTGTACAGTGTTGTATAACTCCTTGACAAAGAGTAATATTCAAAGTCAAATTACATTAGTTTACATAGAGATATTTGAAAAATAGATACCTGCCTCTATACATTACTATTCATTTCTTAGAATTAGTGCTTTATAAGTAAAAAAGTGGGTGTGAATGCATTTAACATTCATCTCAATTTACTAAAATTAACAGCCAAAAGTGTCTTTGAAAATCCAATTGTCCCATGTTACTTCATACAGTTGTACTTTTTAGTTAAGACTGAGCTGTCTGCTTATTCTGGGGTAAGCAAATCCTGGCATATAAAAATCAGGTTAAAAAATAATACCTAAGTAATATCAATGAAAGAGATTCTGCATACATTATTTTCCACCTCTCCAACTCTATCCAATTTTATTACTAATTTCCTTAACTTTTCTGTATAATTATTTATAAGAAACCTGGGTAGAGGTGACTTCTCTGTTCTCAAGGAGACATAAAAGTTATAAATTACTGTAGTACAGCATTAAAGATCTAAGAAGATTCATATTATAATTCAGAGGTCAAGTGTAACGTGAATGTAAACAAAATAATAATTTTATACACATTTGATTTTGTTATCTGAAAAGAAGTCTCCCAGAAAGTAAATGAACCATGCAAAAGAACATTTTGTTGGCACACAAGACCCCAAGACTGCGCATGCTGCAGCACAATTACACTGCATCGTAAAAGACCAGGTTTAGTGGTCAGAGTCCTGCCTAATCCTGAGCCAGATCCGAATGGGTGAATGCAGAAGGGACATCTTGCCTAACTCTGTGGTTTTGGAAAGATGAAGATAAGAGTAGAGGGAAGTGAGGCTAAATAAAATAGTAAATATGAGGTAAACTTCCAAAAATAATAGCTTTTTAAAAATTACTGGCCTAAGCTTGCGATACATCATAATTCCATTCATCTTGGGCAATTGGCATACAGAGAGATGTCATCTTGCTCTTTCTGACTTGCCCTTCCGCCCACCTTCCCCTCCCCTCTCCCCCTTCTCCAGCTCCCTTCCCACTCCCACAAAGTCTGCCCCCTTGTCTCCATTCCATCTCTTCTACTTTGTTCTTGACGTTATTTACACTTTGGGCTTCTCATATAAGAAAAGCACATGATATTTATCCTTCTGTGTTTGATTTATTTCACCTAGCATTATGGGCACAAGGTCCATTCATTTTCTTGCAAGTCTTTCCTTCTTTATGGCTGAGTAGTGCTCTATTGTGATTGTGTGCCATGTTTCTCTTATCCACACACTGATGGACAGAGAGATCATTTTTGTGATTTAGCTGTTGTAAATTATGCTTCTCTACACACGAGAATGCATGTAGCACTACAATACGATGTCTTTAACACTTTCACCAAGATACTCAGGGGTCAGCGACATAACTCAGTGAACAGGTAGACGCAGAGACCGGAGTTCGATCCCCTCCGAGCCATGCAGACCCTGCCCCTGGGGCCTGCTGAGATGCTGATTGAGACTGGGCAGGAGGGCCGGCGGTATGGCTCAGTGGACTAAGAGCTTGCTTAGGTAAACTCAGGGACCAGGGTTCTATCCCTGGTTCCGCATACCGCGCAGACCCTGTCTTAGGGTGCGCTGAGCCAGCTATGCAGTTCAGGTGCGGTGGTGCACGCCTGTAATCCCAGCACTAGGGAGGCAAAAAGCAGGAAGATCACTATGAATGTGGGTTGCATAGTGAGATCCTGTGCCAAAATAAAAAAACAAAGAGACTGGGCATGATGGTGCACACCTGTAATCCCAGCACTTGGGAGGCTGAACCCAGAACAACCACTACGAGTCCAATCTATGTAGTGAGACCCTGTAGATCCTGTACTAAATACATTTAAAAAAAATATATATATATATATAATATATATATATATATATATATATATATATATATATATATATATATATATTCAGGAGACAAGTAGCTCAGCCAAGCAGAATTTCTTTGGGGAGTCTGCTTGCTAATTTCCATGGTGGTTGTACTAGTTTACATTCCCAACAGTGTAGAGGGGTCCCTTCCCCCCACAACCTGGCCAGCATTTGTGGTGCAGTGAGTCCTTGATGATAGCCATTCTGACGGGGGTAAGATAGCATCTCAGTGCTGTTTTGAAAAATAGTAGATCTTTTTTATCCTCATTCTTTTCTCTGCTTCTTGAATGGTGTCAAGGCACAAAGGCTTCCCTCAGTGGCCGCTCAGCCAGGGAGCAGCCTGCTCTGAGGCCTCTACCGCCAAGGGCTCCGTGCTTTCCCAACCCTGGGCCCTCCCCTCCTGGCAGCAGTGTGCTCCCAAGCGTGACCCCAGTCTGCTCTGCCTTCCCAGCTGGGTGAGGGTCGAAGTGGTCAATCTCCGCGAGAGCCGGCAGCTTCCTAAAATAGCCAACTGCATTTTGGGTATAAAACTACAAAAATAAAAGCTCACTCTCCAAAGTGAAAATGACCTTCAGTTAAAGGCTTTGTTCCTTTCGGTGTTCTTTATAAATATCAGGAATTGTTTCCTCGATGAGTAAGCTTACATTCTGATTCTGCCTAACTCAGTCAGGCCTCTGATCTTATCTAATAGGAGAAAGTTTCACAGTCAGGTGAAGCTGGCAATAGTTGCCACAAAGGAAGTTGATCAGACATAGAATAGTGAGAAAGCAGTACTAGAGATGGAGAATATTGTACTTGAATTACAGGCTCCCTCCTAAGTCTGCAGTGATGTAAAAGATTCTGGGGCTTGGTCCCTCGGATTACAAAACACGGATGATACTTGGAGCACTTTATGACAGGCAGGCGTTGCTATTTTTCCAGTTCCCAGTTCAGAACTTGCAGATATAGGGTAAAAGCTCAGCCTGGAACCCTGGAAATGTATCACGGAATTAGCCATAAAAACACTTTCTAGTTGCGTTCATGTATAAGACAGCGCACCGGCCGCCGTGGGCGATGACAGCATCTACTATTAATTCATAGTCGGCCCTCGCCTTCGGCTTCCTGCCCAGTGAGCTCGAGCAGCATGACTTGCTCGCCCTCCTCACTGCTGTCTGACGTATCTGAAGAAACAGCTTCATCAGGGATGGTCTTTCTGTCTTCACCTCACTCTACCCGCAGCGCATATCACTTCCGGAGATTAGCCGCGCACCTCCTGCTGGCGCGGGCACTAGCGACACCACCTCGTGGGCACCAGCGTCTCACTGGCAGTGCGGTACAGCTCGGACTGCAACGTTGCTGCCGGCCCTCGCGGGAGCCCTGCTCTCCTGGCCTGGCCTCCCCAACTGCTGGCTGCCCCTGTGCAGCCACCCCGTAGAAGGTGGCACAGAGCTTGGCTGGTGTCTCAGCATCTCCTGGCTGTGCCCAGCCTCAGCCCAGTGAGGCACAAATGGCTTCCAGGAACCTCGCACGAGATTAGCAGGAGCCAATGAGCAGGCTCGCCCAGAGCTGTGGTTGCCAACAGAGCAGATGTGCGCGAAGTCTGCACTGGTTCATCTGGTGACCTCCTGAAATCAGCGGAAGATTTATATTGCTAATTACAGACTTTTTCTCCCTAATTTAGTCATACTTCTACTCATTAAAAAAATGGAGATATCGTTGTACTTTAAAATCCAGCATTACTTTAGAAAGAGCATCAACATATGTAGGAGTTTTGCAAATCACAATTTAGACTTTTAAGTTGATTGGCAAATCACAGACACACCCACACGCACACAGATGCACACACACACAAGGGCATATGCACGCACACACACACACACACACACACACATACACACACATGCTGCCATTAAGCAGTATACTGAGTTATAGCCCTCAGAGCAATAAGAAATCCAATATACTTTGGAATTTGGCACTGATTATAACTGAGAAGTTGGGCAAATAGACTAGAATTGATCAGGCACTGATGTGTATATTTGTAATCACTATCAAGACACAAGACAATGAAGGGCCCTGGGTGAGTTGCCAAGCCATATTGCAGTGGCTAATTGATGGAAAGATTTGAGTTTTATAGCCAGATATTGTCTGGGTAATTGGTGAGCTTTGTTTTTTAAGATTTTTATAAAAAGAATAACTCTACCTTGCATTCTTCAATGCTATAATAATAGGTGATTGTTTTTTCTGATAATTCATTGGCTTATCTGTGGAAAGGCTTTACATGGGCTCATGATTTTTAAAGGTGTTTTCATAGGCCTCATCAAAAGGAAAACAATTCCATGTTGCTTTACCTTTTCAAAGAAAAGCACTGGCTTCTTGTGCCTCTCAGATGGAAATACACAGAAAGACAGTGAAGGAGGAGGAGGAGGATCAGGAGGAAGAAGAGAAGGTGAAACAGAAGCAGGGAAAAGGATGAGGAAGAGGGAGAGGAAAAGGCAGAGGAGGAGGGGTGGAGGGAAAGAGGAGGAGAAGGAGGAGAATAAGAATTCGCTCTGGCACAGTGAATTTGCTTTTGTATTACAAAATCTAAACTGGGCTCCAAATAAACCTTCTCATGTTCACGGCTGGCTCTGAGTCCCCAGAAAGCAGGTCCAGAACATCAGCTGAAACACCTCAAGAGTCAGGAATTCTTAGAAGCGTTATGACAGAGTTTTTCTTGCCATGTTATGGAATTTGTTTTTCTAAATGATTTTTTATAAAATTAAACCAGAAGCAAGTGAACCAAGTGATGCAAGGTTGTTTTCTGTTTGACATCAGCTTTGTGCCTGCAAAGGTTTTCACTTAAAGGCCTGAATAGCCTTTCTGCAGTGATACCAGTTTCTGATCTCTCTGGGTAAAAGAAATAAACTCTTACGCTCTGAGGAAAATCCCTGCTATGGTGCAGCAGATGCCCAGGGCCCCACCCAGACACAAGTCCGTGGTACATGAACCTAAGAGCCCATGGGTACATGACTCCAGGATACTTATTTCCTAATCTGGGAAAATTTGTTGTCAGGGACTTGAATGTGTATGAAAGGAATGTTGTCTTGTTTCAAAACTAAAAATTTCCTACAAGACCAAGCATGAGCTTTGTGAAAGGAGAGAGCTTTTTGTGTTTTCTCACAAACAAGTTCAGACATAGCTTTCCTTTCAGCTAATTAAGCTGTTTTAAAGCAGACTGGTCAAACAGTGACATCTTAGTGGGAAGCCGGGGCATCAATTGCATGATATGGAAGGCAGGACACTTGGAGGGTGACTCCTTCTATTGTGTTCTCTGGCTGAATATTTTCTACTTGGTCAGTGCTGCCAGAGTGACCCCATACAATTGGGGGAATTCAAAGCTGCTGACCTCAAGAGATGCCATTAAGAAGGCAACCGCAGAATGAGATTTCATGGTCAGAAGCTGAACTCGCCCTCTCCTATCAGGTCCTGATGCTCACAATATTTTATATGTATGTTTTCTTCCTGTTATTAGCATACGGTTAAAACAGACAAGTAGGAGAAAGCAGCCATCAAGAATGGCTATAATAATCATGCCTGAGTTGATACACAATTTGCAGGCTTTTTTCACTCAAGAATGGGTTCAGAAGCAAAGTGACTTCTAGATTAATGATGGTGGAGATGTTGTATGGTACCTAGAATGCATTTCTCTCAGCTAACTGTGCAGGAAGGATGGATTCTCTCTCCTGTCAAATGTGACACAGTGTATGGTACCCACTGCCTTTTGAAGCTGATGGAGATTAATCTGGTTTTGACATTTCTTTGTGTTGAAGCAAAGAGAAAAAAATTGAAATTTCTAACAATAACTGCAAGATTGTTGAAAATATGTCTTTAATATTTCTTACATTAAATCCAAACACAATGAATCAGTCAGGCTAGAAATGGGTACTTCCAAACTCTGAACATGCTAAAAGAAGGGTTTTTATCCCACTGTTAATGAATGGTTCATTATTTCTTGCCAAGTAACACAATATTTTTACTAAACAATATGATTCCAGGGTGAATAATAAGGAGAACTCTGTGGTCAGGTGTATGCCTTTCTGTTTAGATTGGAGGTTTATGACAAAAGGACATGAAGGAAATAGTTAAAATCAGATGGAGGAAAAGTGCAGCTGCTTTCCAACTCTTCTTCATCAGATATGTCACATCCATGTCAAAACCTGAAAAAGATCCTACATTTCCTTTGGACTTTTAGTCACTAACTATGCCAGAAAACAACCCAGAGAAATGGATGACCTTGCTGTGAGGAAAGGGGGAGAGGAACATCCACATTTGCCTGGTGTCCCTGGCTGAGAGGGGAACTGTTACTGTGAGCTCTGTGGCAGGGAGAAACTTCCAGAGCCAGATCCCTTGGGTTCCAGTTCCTACTCCTCTTTCTCCTCCTCCCCCTCTTTCTCCATCTCTTTCTCTTCCTCTTCTTCCTCCTCCTCCTCTTCCTGCTCCTCCCCTTCCTTCTCTTTCTCCTGCTCTGTAGCCCTAGACAAGGTGCAGCAAGAGCCCTCACTGGTTCAGTCTCCGAGCCTGAGAGGGGAGGCTGAGAGCCGCCAGCCCCCAGGGACTCATGTGACAGCTGTCCAGGTGCAGAAGCTGGTGGTAAGAATCACTGTGAACACAGGCTGCTGTGAGCACCGTTTGCCAGGCAGTGACCTCAGTGGTTTATACACTTGCACTCTTAGCAAGCCCTACTGGATGAGTTGCTCCTCTCCTTTTCAAGGCTGAGGAACCTAATGTTCCTAGAACCTAGGCAATTGTTCTGTGGCCACAGAGCTCAGACATTAGCTGAGTTGGCTCAACTCCCAAGTGTATACTGTTTTGTCTCGGCTTGCTGCTTCTCAACTATCTTAAGACAGATATTTTTCTCTGATTGCAAGAACAGAGCAGTAGAATAAGGAAATCAATACTCACATTCTATCTCCACTGGGCAATGCTCTGGTCATGTTGATACATGCCCTTTTATACCAGATAAAGCATTATGCAGATGCCTTTTGCATACAGCACTGCCCTCCTTTATGTGCAAAGGGTGGACCTGGCTACAGCCCTGCTGTGGGAATTAGAACCAAGCAATGAGGCTCCTGTGAGACTATCTGAGAATTAAGGAAAATGAAGGATGCAAGAGGCCTGCCACTAACTGCTGATGCTTTCCAGCTTCCAAATTCTGGCCCTAGAAGGAGGCAGCTCTGGTGACCTGCACCTCTGGCCCATGTCATGCTTTGGCTCCGAGCTTCTGCCCTCCAACCTGGGCTCACCCCATGGCCCAGACAGTACCAGGCAGAATAGGGCCATCCAGGCCCACACCAGGCTGGCACAGAGCTGACAAGGTTGGCAGAGGAAGGGACAAGGTCATTAGAGCAAGACAGACCTGAGAACATACTCCAGCCCTGCCGTTTCTAGTGGTGGGTATGCACTGATTGCGTTCCTATCTCTGGGGCAGAATGACCACGCCCACTGAGTCATCACGCCACAGCAAGGTACGCGTGTCCCTGTTGACAGCAGCGCAAGTTGTCATAGCTAATCTTGGAAACAAACCAAATGCCTGTCAACTAAAGAATGGATAAAGATGTAATAATGTTACACAATGGAGTATTACTCAAGCTACTAAAAAAAAAAAGATAAATTCAAACCTTTTATAGGTAAATGGATCTGACCAGATAGCTTGGGGGACTAAAGTGCCTGCTTAGGCATATGCAGGGACTGGGGTTCAATCCAAAGCATGCCAAGCAGGCCCTGCCCCTGGGTGCACTGAGATGGCAACTGAGACTGGGCATGTATGATGTTTTCACATGCAGGTCTGGCTTGTTTCACTTACCAATACAGTCTCTAGTTACATCCATTTACATATATATATATATCACATTATCTCAGTAGTGTGAAAACCTAAAAAAACGAAGGAAATCCAAAAGGTACAATAGATACTATAAAAGGGAAAGAATGTTCAATAGGAAGAAAAACTGGGATAAGGAAAGGGACAAAAAAAAAGAAGGGGAAAAGATATCTTTGTATATGTGCAGGATAGTTTCGATAATCACACTTCTGATTTCTGCTGGCCTATTGAAAGGAGCAGTTAATGCTTAAATTTTTACTTTTATGTTTATTTTTATTCTTTATAATCCCTTATAACTTTTTTTATTCCAATTTTGCAGGTTTATATCTGGTAACTTGTCCCGTCCAGCGGGTCAGTCAATGAGGGTCACCTGGGAGAGGAGCAGGGAATGGAGAAGGGGTCAAAGGACAGGAGACACGAGAAATGGAGACAAGACAGGATTCTGATCAAGTCTCGTTTATTCAAGGAAGCAACACAGCTTATATAGCAGAGGAAGAGGAAGTCAGCATCACCAATGACGCAGGCGTACTAAGGCAATCTTATAGGCTAGAGGCACTCATGTGATTCGCTGGGGGAGTATGCGGCAGGAAGTCATGATGTGGCAGTTTTTCAGGAAGAGAAGCTTATTTCCATAAAAGGAATGGAGGCTCCGGGGCTCTGGTGCCTCCCACAGGTCCTCCTTTTTATTGTTATTTTGTTATGTGATGCTTATGTGGCCATCCCTTGGGGGGGGGGCAGCTCCTGTCTTAGGTTGGGGAGTTCTCTGCACTGGTCCAGCTCAAGCTTTGCCGTCATAGGATAGTAGGACAGCAAGGGTCCTCTTCCTGTCTTAGGCAGTGAGCGGTGTCTCGTGCATGCTCCTTATTACCCATCTTTGGCTGGCTTGACCATCTCACCAAGGGTGGGAGAGCTAGGGGATGGCCACCTCCACCTCATCATAGGCAGGGCATAGCTATCCCGATCGGCCATCTCAAGCCTATGGTAATGGACCTGAATAGGTTTCATTAAAGCTGAGTCCTCTGCCAATGAGTCAACTTGGTCTTGTAGGTCCTGGATGGAACGAGATAAAGACTGAACATCGTTAATCAGCTGATTGGATAGTTTGGTATAGGAGTGCACTGCTACCCCTAATCCTGCTATACCTGTTCCCACGGCCACTGTGATTCCTAGTCCTACTAGTAAAGGGATGTACTGGACTGCTCTTAGTGCAGCCTGCAGCATAATCAAAACTAGGGACTGGCACGGGCTCTTCTCCAGGGATGACATCTATGTCAGGTAATAGGGTAGCCATGACGCATAGCCCTGTCCAGTTGGCAGGCAAAAATGTGAAGGCTAAACTTCCCCCACATATAAATATGTGTCCCTTCTTAGGGCAAATAGAGTCACTGTGATTGGACATCTGACTACAGTTGGTAAAAGTGACAAATCTAACATCAACAGAGAAACTATCATTGTGGGTGTTCCCCTGAATACAGAAGGAGTTTTTGAAAACCACAGGCTAAACCCCAAAGGAGAGGCCAGCACCACAATTCTGGTCCCTGAGATCTACAATGCTATGCGGGGCAGAACTTGAGGGAATAGTGAGGGACATGAGGGTGCCTAAGGTCATGCACAGCCAACAGTCTTTAGCCAAATCAAGGCTAGAGGCATTAAGGGCTTTGTGAGTGGCTACTGATTGTCCACTGGCATCCAAATTTAAAAAACTGAAGATGAATAAGGAATGAGATAAGATATTTCTAGGTGACCCCTTTGTGGGGTACCATTCCCCCTTTTTTGTATTATAAGCATTTTTTAACCTTTTATTAGCTCATTTTATAATTACCCATTGATATGTCTCTATAGAATAACAGACAAGTTACACATTTTTAGACATTTAGAAATCAAAACCATATAGAACATTGTAGTAAGACAATCTTGATGACATTTTGATATACTTATTGAGTTTTGTATAACACTTTTAACCAATCATCTCTGCTTATGCAGTGTCTCCTAAGAGACTACTGAGATCATTGGGAGCTCCTCATTAATGAATAAAAAGGTTGGCCACACCTCTTATTCATTAATTGGACTCCTCTCTTAATAATTTTTTTTCACTCTAAAGAATTTTTGTTTAATTAGCTTAAACCTTATGATATATAAACAATTTTAATATCACTTTAAGGATGTTAATTTAGGAAAAAGCATGCTTTCAAGTCTATATCTCAAATTATATTTGGAACAAATAATCCAAAAAAAGGAACAGCTGTTCATTGAAAGATACACAGACACATAAACCCCTTAAAAAAAAAAAATCAAGAGTGCACTCAGATATTTGGCCAAATTAAATTGTAGCAATTGTATTACAAGCTTTAGAAATTTTATAAGTAGACTAGTCAGATTTTGTTATTTATCAATTATTAGAGATCTCTCCAAAGGACCCTTCTTAGCCTTTTTCTTCTTATCTGGTTTGTCGTTCTATTGCTGTAAAAGTATAAAAATTTAATGGTAGATACTGACAAGTGAAATTGGCAGGATTGACTCCCCTTGCTTTAACAGAATTTGGATCCTACAGGGGCCTTTGGAGGCCACCACTAGGCCTTTTATTATTTAAATGGTGTGCCAAAATCAAGTAGCTGTTTAAACCCCATGGCTTTTATACATTATTTTAAAGTTTTATATTTGTTTGTAAAATACCAAAGCCTTACTTTTAATATTTTTAATTTAGGACAGTAAAAGAAGCAATCAAAAACGTAACTAGGAATTAAAAGAAATTAAGTAATCTTTTAAAATACCTTAGAGCAATGGCCTTACACCTTTGGAGCTGCCCCATCTAGAGGCCACCCACATTTGCATTTGAAAAGCTTTTCTTTTAAGCAATTTTTATTTTCGAACCAACTATTTAGTTTTAACAATTTCAAAACTTTCAGCAAAGATGACCAATTGTACAACATAAGAATCTGGTGTGGTTTAAACAATGATTTGGGTGGATAGAATTATAATTTTGGTTTTCCTGTATAAACAGCGCTGATTACACCAAACAAAACCTGGAGAACTTTATCACTAGGGCTATCTTTGGTTGATTTCACTCCACGGGTGTGCTAGTCCAGCTGCTAGGATCAGCTTAATGTTCTTAGCACTTAAAAGGGTTTTCTTGAGCCCACATTACCTGAAGCTTTAAAGGATCGAGGGCCCTGTAGCCATGGCCTCTGCGGCTGAACCTATCTTGCAGATGTCTATCTGGGTCAGCCTAGGATGTGAGCATGCCCACCCCATCTCAGTTTGTGCCCTTCCCCCTGACACCGCCTAGTCACTTGACACCAACTGTTTAAAATTTAAAAGAACTTTTTTTTTTGCAGTTTTTAGCAAAGTGACCAAATTCTCCAGTTAAAACATTTTTATTTTGTTGAGATAAAAATTATAGTGTATAAAAGGCATCAAAAGGTGTGTGTGATCTGATAGTCTGAGGCTGTTCCCCTTGTTTCCCGCCCTTTGTGTTTTGGTTACAGGAAACGCCCAGTCGGCGGCCATCTTGTTCTTAGGATTTGGCCGAGAAGAGGGAAGTAAAATGGCGGATGCCTCATGGTCAGCCCTCTTACTGCGAATTACTGCAAGCTCTTGGGTGAGGTCAAAACACTGTTTCTCTAATTGACTCTTGTTTCCGGAGGTCTCTAACTTCATTTTCTAACCCTTTAATCATGTTAGAAGACGCCCCTTTTTCCTTTAAGTTCGAAGAGGGTGGAATCTGTGGCAATAGTGGGCGGTACTTAGCAGCCTCATCGCCCAGGGTTTTCCAATCTACAGCTTTCTCCTCAGAGCCACCATTATTGTCAGATTCTGAAGGGCAGACAAATCAGGGTACACACTGGGAACCTCGGGGGCAGTGAGCGGCTGGGAAGTCACAGCCTCTTTGTCAGGAGAAGCAAGAGTAGTCGACTCCTCCGAGTCCTCCTCCTCAGAGGAGAGAGAGTCAGAATCTGCCTGGGAAAAAGCAATTGCAGGGACCTTTTCTGGTCTGGGGAAGACCCTATCATAATCTTGGAGGGCGTCTCCCACCCGCCGCCATCTGTTAGAGTTGATCGTTCCCTCCAAGGGGAGCCAAGGGCACACTTTATGTATAAAGTGAAAATATTCACATAATTGTTTTACTTCAACCTTTACTCCTCGCGCCTTTAATGCTTTGCTTAAACTGTCGACAAAAATTTCATGTTCACTTAATTCCTGTCCCATTGTCTGAGGGAAGGGGGAAAAAAGGGTTCCATCCACTTACTGAGGTTCAGACATTGCAGCAGGCACCTGCGGCGTGGACCTCTTTCACTTTTGCACTCACTCGGACAGTTCTGTCGCTGAATCCTCCATACCAGGAGCCCCACACGCTGGGAGTCACTTGTCCTGTCCAGCGGGTCAGTCAACGAGGGTCACCTGGGAAGAAACGGGGAATGGAGAAGGGAACAAAGGACAGGAGACACGAGAAATGGAGACAAGACAGGATTCTGATCAAGTCTCATTTATTCAAGGAAGCAATACAGCTTATATAGCAGAGGAAGAGGAAGTCAGCATCACCAATGACGCAGGCGTACTAAGGCAATCTTATAGGCTAGAGGCACTCATGTGATTCGCTGGGGGAGTATGCGGCAGGAAGTCATGATGTGGCAGTTTTTCAGGAAGAGAAGCTTATTTTCATAAAAGGAATGGAGGCTCTGGGGCTACCGTGCTGTAACTCAACCAACTAATTTGAAGATAATATTATGCAATATAACAACCATTGTCAAATTCTTATTACTTTATTTAATGAGATTTTGTATCATTTCTAATGTTCTTTCTAACCATTTTGTATTCTTTGCAAAATAGAAAAAAAAAAATAAAGAAAGAATAACCATACCCACAGCTTAAGGCATAACAGGTTTATTGTCACTTAGACATTTTATAGGTCAAGCTTTGATCCCCATCTGCACCTGCCTCACCAGACCCTCATTTAAGGCAGCCTGAGCCAGCCAAAAAAAAAAAAAAAAAAATCATAGAGGTCAGTGGTTGGCTGGGACCAAGGCAGAAATGACATGGTGGAAGGATTTGGCCTAAGAGAGCTGATCATGCATGTCCACCAGGAAGCACAGAGGAAAGAGGCACCGGTGTGGGGCACACCCTTCCAAGGCACAGCCACAGGGACCACTCTTTCTGACCAGCCCACTCCAACACGCAACTTTTGGGGAACATCTTAGATCTAAACTACAATAGTGTGGGGTTTACACTCTGAAGTCAGTTTTCTTCTTCCAAAATAAGAAACAGCCATTCTTCACCTTTCAAGAAGGATGTTTCCCAATATATTCACTGAAAATAGAGAGTACAGTATTTTAAGTCAAAACTGCATTGACTCTGCCTAATCTGCCAGATATCCTAGCTTAGCAGTGGATCACAGGGCAGAGTAGTAGTGTTTCCTTCTGTGATCATAGGAGCAACTGGGGCTGTGACCCAGCATTAAGACAGTGTCACACTATATGTTGGCAGACTAGAAAAGAGCAAAATTCAAAATTCTAAGTATAATTTCTATTGCATATGTATTGTCTTTGCACCACTTTACAGTCAAAAATAAAAAAAAATCAAGAGATTGGAAGATAAGAACCATTGAGGACCATCCTCCAGAATGATTGTAAGATGAGAAAAAAGAAAACAAATTGTGTTTCAAATGCCTAACACAGAGCTCCCCACAGGGAAAATGCTCCCTAGGTAATGGTCACTAATAATAGTAATAGTAATAATGACTTAACACATCTGTGAAGGGCCTATACTCTTCCATGTGCTACAGATGTTCTCACCACTGTTCAGATGAGCCTGCTCAGGTGCCTACAGGGATCTGTTTGTCTCTGGAGAACAGTGCCACCTCCTATCTGTGAAGCAAAGTCTTGGGTTTCTGCACTGGATGTCTCATAAAGGCAGATAATTCAAGTCTGTATAGATGGTCAAAAAGACAAATGAAAACTTAAAACATAAAATCAGGAGCTGTTGAGATAATGACCTCTGGGACAAGGCATCAGATGAAGGAAATTATGACTTTAGAAAATTAAACATAGAAGGTTTTCACACAGAAAAACCATGAAACCACTCAAGGAGCCAGTCAGGGGACTGTCACTCTATCTTCATCCAGTCAAATCAGATAAGATGAAAGGTCAGAAAAATCCCACTAAGAAATAAGAGAAAGGCTCCTAACCATTATAAAGACAATTAGGGCAAGATCTGGGATGTGAGAAATGCTACCATGTGAGAGGAGACCGGAGAGTGCAGGGAAGCTGGACACTCCACCTCATTATTTCCCCAGCTGCAGAGGAGTATCTGAAGTCTAACTTACAGCATGACACAGCAAAGCACTGAAAGTGTTTCACTTCAATCCATCTTCCCCAAGGTTCTGTATTCTTAATGTAATCAAGGTCAGGCTTTCTCACAATTAATGTCTATCAGTATTTGAAAGTCATACAAATAAAGCTGAACATCAGCTTTCTGTATTCCCCTGGGTTTTGTTAAGCTGAACAATCTGTAAGTGAATATTCATGTAGACTTATTCACAACTGTGAAACCGTAACTGGAAGATATCAACCTGAACAGGGGAGTGGATAAACAAACTGTGGCACATCAATTCAATAGATGTCGCTCAGCAATGAAATGGCAAAAATAAACTAACAAAGCACACATATATGGGAAATGTCAGACGAATACTGGTAAGTGAAAGATGCCACTCTGAAAAGACCACACATTGTATGATTCCAACGGTATGACATTCTGGAAAAGAGGAAATATTAAGATTAGGTGGAAGAGCTGACCCCACCCCTAGGGTGCACTGAGATTATTATTGAGACAGGGTAGGGTGGCACACACCTGTAATCCCAGCACTTGGGAGGCTGTAAACAGGAGAATCTCTATGAGTCCAGTCTAGTAGTGAGACCATGAACATCCTGAGACCCCTCCCTGCTCAAAAAAAAAAGACTGGGGGAAATCGAGGTAAGGGGGATTCTTAGGGGGAATATGATTAAAGCAGCTTATAGGCATGTATGCAAACATCACATTGAAACCCAATATTTTATAAAATTAGTTGATAGTAATAAAATACTTTAAACAAAGAATGAGAAAGTTGACAGTACAGATGAAAAACAAGAAACATTTCTATATGCATTGAAATTTTAATAAAGAAACTACATATTAGATCAAGTTATTAATTCTGATAAACTATTTCAAAAATCAGAGCAGCAACCCAGGGTTTAAAGCCACAGAGAATCCACTGACTGATGTAACATCCCAGGGGACATTTAGCTGTGCTAGTATTTTTATTGAGATTGCTAGTTTATTGCTAATGCTACGGTTATAAATTCTATGAGTTTGGTGAAATCTGCCCCACCCCTGTTTTTCCCGCATGCCCCATTATTTTTAGCGTCCATCTTGCAGTTTTTCAGAACAGACCTTGCAAGAACACACACATTGCACTGAAGCAGAAATGTCAGCTTGTGCTTGCTACTACTTCAGTGCTAGCATCTTTCCTTTTCATCCACTGACTGAATTTCTTTCTTTACTATCTAATCCAGGTAACCTAATATTTGGAAAATACCAAATTGATGTGTTTCTCCTCTTTCCCATAATTTGCTCGCAGTAACCCTGACCTTACATCTCCAGGAAAAGGAGAGAAGAGTAGCCACCAGGAGGAGAGGAATATAACATCAGGGAGAGTACCAGGAATGTTAAAGGTGATGGGGGTCCCACTCTGTCTAGTAGAATTATGGGAAGGCAAGAGAAGGCATGCATGTAAATTGCAACCCCCCCCCCAGGCAGAAGCCCTTAAGAAGGAGATGTGTGGGTGCAGGGGTGTCAGGAGCAGATGCTTAGAGAGAAGAATGGAGAAGCCCAGGGAGTCCCAAGTGCCACCCAGAGGCAAAATGGTCCTTGTTACCAGGGAGAACCACTGGGCCCTGAGTAAGCTGAGTTAGAGCAATCTTTAAGTTGAGCGAGTTTTGTCACAAATGCAGGGCAGCAGCAAGAGCCAAGAAACAAAGACTGTCACCCAGAGGAGCAAGGCCAGGGCAAGGGCACGCTGGTGTCAGCCACACCCTGGAAGTTGGCAGAGCTGGCTCGGGTGACAGCTCCTGATGACAAGATTTTTTTCCCAGGCATGGGCAGATTTGAGACAGTAAACAATAGGTGGTGAGCACCTAGCCGCCAGCAACTCCAGGAAGCTTTTCCTGCCCCTGGGACTAAAGGGACCAGTGGAGGACAAAACAGAACCCAACAAGAGTTGGAAGAAAGTTGGGTCATCGAGGGAACCACAGCAATGTCAGAAACATGGTGCCAGTGTACAACGGAACAGTTTTCACCCTGGGGAAGCCAGTCTCCAAATGGTGCCTCCAAGTAACCAAACCAACAGAAGCTTCCCAGCAAGGAAGTATGGGAGAGTGCACAGGTCAGCCTTGTGGACACAGAGAAGGCTGACAGAGGCAGCAGGGTAGGGCTGGGGGCATAAGCAGATAAAAATCAGATCATCCTTCTACCCCTCCAAGAGGGCATGGAAGCCCCTCTTCCCTAAACCCAGAGGCCATACTGGGGAGGAGCAACCACAGGTTCTCAAAGATGGAGATTTACCTAAGGAGATGGAATACCCATATTGGCCAGCTCCCCTGTTGCTAGGACAAAATGTGTGGCACACACAAACAGCTTACTTGGCCCATAGACCGCGGTCAGCTCGTTCTAATGCTGTGTGTCTGAAGTGAAGTGGAAGAGCATCATGTGGAAGGTTTGGAAGGAGCAAAGCATCTCTCTTCATGGCAGTTGGGAAGCAGGGAACAGAGGAAGAGCCTGGAGAGGGCTCTGGCCTCAGGCAGCGCACCCACCTGCTCTTCCCCGGCCTCTCTTCCTAACCACGCATTCAGCTGTGAGTTCAGTGCAATCACTGCAGCAGGAGTCTCCTAACCCAGCCAAGCCCATGCTTACGATTAATTGCCACAGTTGCTTAAAGAAACACTGAAACACCTGAGCTGGTAGAGCTCCCACAAAACGGCCTATTTTTCTTGCTGCGCACCAGTCCCTTAAAATGAAAATTAATTATTTAAAGAAATTTAGAAGCTCTGTTTTCACTGATGAAGCGTAAAGAAATGATGTGTAAATTCTCCTCATTTGGTATCCTTTCTCCTTCCAAAGAGGACTTAGAGATGAGGCAGAAATGGACAAAGACAGAGTGGGATATTTCGGGCTTTCATTGTCAGCACGTAACACCCCTTTTTAGACTAGCAAACATTGGATATATCTGTGGGCTACAATGTGATGTTTGAGTACATATTGTAGAATGTCTAGAGGGGGCTTAATTAGCTTATGTATTAGTTAATATTTATAGGTGGTGAAAACACTTAAAATCTACTCCCTAAGTAATATTTAAGCATAAGCTAATTTGTATTAAACTATGGGCCCCATATAAGAGACTATATCGCTAAAATATACTCTTCCTGTGCAGCTGAAATTGTGTACATTTGAACCCACATGTCCTCAATCTCTCTCAAGTAAACCTTAAACAATAATTGAATGCTATAGTGCTTGACACCTAAAATATCAATGAAGTACATTGTATTAAATCTTTGACTTTTCAAACTATAAAGTATTTTTAAAAGTGAGATATTTCCCAAAGTAAGGTAAATAATCAGCTATCTTAAAAATTCTTCTGTAAAATAAATTTAGAGATATGTAGGAAAATCCACCCTCTAACCCTCCACTCCTGGCTTTCTGAAACATTGTTGTGACGTCACAGAGCTGTGCCCTTTCCCCCAGAGCGCTCCACCTTGCCACATCTGCAGCTAGCCTCTGTCTCGCAAGCTTCTCCCTGAATAGCTCCAACACTTAAAGGTTATGCTATGTTCCTTTGTTCATAGTTCATAATTTAAGTTTATGCCAACAAAAATTCTTCAATGAATATTATGTGAAACATTTTCCAGCCCACCATTGTCATCTTTAACTGAACTCTTCTACCAAGACTCTTTTATAAGTAATATTTTTCTGTGCCTGTCTGGTGCATTTACTTTTTGCGTGTCATCTCCCCTGTGTCATGATAAGTCAAAATACCTAAGGATAGAGAGGGTGTCTGATTTTTTTAAGACAGCAAAAGTCAGCCACTCAGGAAATGACCAAAGGGCTTATTAAAATGGAGAATATAATACTAACACATCTATTGCGGGGAGAATGTGCATTTTCCTATTTTATTCAAGTTTTTTGCAGCACCCCCAAAAATCTGAATTTCAGCAAACAATTGGATAAAAGTAGAATTTTGCTTGTATATTTCTATTTGCTTTTGTTTTTATTTAATTTTTAGCTGTTTTCCTAAGGCTCAGCTGAATATTAAAATATAGTAACACTCTCTTCCCCAACATGCATATTCATACACAAATTCTGTCTCTCTCTCCCTCTTCCTCTCCTTCTCTCTCTATCTCCCCCTCTCTCTCCCTCCCTCTCTGCTCCCTTTCTCCGTCCTGCTCCCTTTCTCCCCCTCTCTCCCTCCCTGCCTCTCTCTCTCTTCAACAACTTTCATGGAGAAATAATCTTACAGCAGTGAAGCTGGTAAACAGACAAAAAGGATCCTTTAGCGAGAAGTGGCATTTCTGGGGACTTTCTGCTGAATCATTTTCAGTGCGACAAGAGAACTTCGAAAGGCGGCCCCGCTGCTGCTTCCTGGCCACTTTCGACGATTCCTGTGTTGTCGCATGTTAACCATGATGACTTACTGTATAGAAGCCATGTGTTGTCATAATGTAACACCATTAAACAAAGTGTTTAGAGCAGTTTTAACTGAGCCAGAACATGAACAACAAAACCTGCCAATTACAGTGTCATTTTGTGTAGTTGTTAAGGTTTCAAATGTCTCCAACTTTTTTTGGTAGGCCATATTGAGCATGTCACAGTGAACATCTGAGATAACGATTTGCTAGGCAATGTGCAATTCTCTCTCCTTTTTTTTTAATATCAGAGAAGAAAGAGTTCTTTATAATAATTTGGCTCAAATGTCTACACACATTGCTCCAGCGTCTGTAGCAGCATGTGTTTCTAGGATTGCTCTGGAAGAGAAAATGCAGAAACAGCAGGGAGTAGAAGATAAACAGGCAATCCGTGACTCATTAAAACAGGCATTGGTAGCCAACACTGCAGAGTGTGTGAAGACCCCGGATCCAAGTCGCCTATAAACTTTTTTTACCAGCTGGACTTAGCATCTGTCAGAGTTTGGAAGGAGAGATAATCTGCTACAAATGATTTCAGTGTGTCACATTTATTAACCTGCCACCTTACATAACTCCACTGATTGGGAACTCAGGGAAATGTCTAAGCAATGACACAGCTCATTGTTGGAGTGTTCCAACTTCACTAATAAAGGAAAAACACACACACAATGGTGAAGACCACAGAGTAACTGGAAAATGATAATAAAGCAAAGCTACTCAGCAGCAGTCTCGAGAACTGTTCATGCCAGAGGAATAATGGAAATTCAGCTTGTATTTTACTCATTTTCAATCCTTCACACCAGTTAGGCAGCAAAAGTATTTTACGTTTTGATAGTTGACATATTACCTTTTGTGGACAGCTCAGATGTAAACAAACACCATGCTGGGAGCATTACAGCGCCCTTTTCCAACTACTTAGTCTTCTAAATGAATAACCTTGTGTGCTGCTCAATCCTTGACAGTTGTTCGAAGGGCACTTTCTGCTTAGCATTTGCATAGTAGAACCGATGAAACAAAAAGCCAAAGCCTAGCCAGTCTGTCTTTATGGACCAACAGTGTCCATTTTAGTCTTAATAAGTTCTGCTTAGCTTCAGACTTCATGAAGGACAAAGAACATTACCCCAGAAATTGAAAGCACATGGGTAACCCACAGCCTGTTCATTCAGGAGTTCGGATTTACTTCCCTTTCTCCCCAAAGTTTGTTTAGGATTCCTCAGTCAAGAGGGAAAAGCACTGCAAAGCAATTTTTCTCATCTAGACCACATGCCAGTAGTTTCAAATTAATGGGGATGTTTACTCTCTCCTACAAAATTTGCACATATTAACTTATAAAATATGGATAAGCTGGTTTCCTGTGGCAAAATAGAGCTCTACCATTTCAAAAATGAAAATCACAGAGACTTTGGGAAAAAATATCAGCTGAAGGAATGCCTCACATTTCACAATGGTTAGCCTATTATTTGTAGTTTTGAAACTTTATTGGTCCCCAACCTAATCTTTTCTGAGTATAAAAACATTAACATATGGTTTAACACAGCACAGGGCTGGAAAGACCAGATCCCAAATGCGCATTGTATGCAGGGTGACATTCACACTAAATATCATCCCTCAGGGTCTGTACTTCATTTTACCTGGGATTGGAGAGCCATGAAATCCCTGGAAAAGTTGTTCATGAGTCTGAACCAAATGGTGCACAGTGTACTGAGATGCTAACAGTGTCTGCTTCTGCCAAAGGTTGTGGCTCAAATGTCTCTCTAAGTAACATTAAAAATCTGCTGCTTCATGCCTATGAATTTCAATATTTATGGCCTTCTATAAAACGGTCCACTGTCAGAGGGCGATGTGCCGCTGTGCACTCTCTGAGCAGATGGGCAGCAATATGGCACATTTACATGGACCAGCTGTGGAGCGCAGAAATGGATGCTGGTCCGAGGCAGGACGCAGCCCCACATCTGGAGCTCTAACTGACTGGCCTTGGTACCCACTGTAAACTCCCCTTCCCCAGGACAAGCTCTGATTTAGAGCTGCTCACTAGTGTGCCTTAAACTGCAACAAGAGTCCTCATTAACACAAGAGACTGGAGGGAGGTGAGGGCCTGGAGCCCTCAGTCGGGCATCTGTTAGCGTCTGCACGACACTCTGCGGTCGGTCTTAGGCACACCCAGGGGAAGATTCTCTTGTGCTTGATGCACAGTTCTGTTTAGCTGGTCTTACACCAAAAAGAAGGTTTTATCATAAATAGAGCTACTTTTTCCACAATTCTCCTTTCTCACTGGGTTGGAAAATTCCCTTAAAGGACAGCTCTTGGGATATTTAAAAATTTGGTAGAAATGTCTAATTTTGTTTAAGTCTCACATGGAATGGTGTCTTATTTGGACAGAAGAGGCTTAGTTCAAATGCATGGTTAGGAGTGTCTAAAATACATGCAGGCTCTCAGATTAGTTCTCTGCAATGTGCTATCACCATTTCCTTTGTGCAAACTGTAATTTTGCACAGATTAAACCACTCTACTGACTTGATAGAACAATAAGCTGTTTATATGAATTTATATTAAATATGAGCCAAGAAATGCTTTGCTGTATAAAAATACCCTTTAGGAGTAACATTCTAGTTTTATTTTTAATAGATATTTTTCCTCTAGTGGAATTTTTTTCATTCTTTTATTTTGTAAAATAGTATTTCAACATTTCCCAAATACTGGCTGCAATTTATTTGGTCATCATGGTTCCATCTCTTCAAGCATTGCCTGGGTCACTTTGTATGACAATCTTTGGACATCTAGTCTTGCTCACCTCCAAGAGCAATAAGAGTGTTTTAATTAAGTGAGTCAGTACTTTACCCATAGGTTACACTAATGTAATAGTGGAATTTATCAGTATCTTAGGGTCCCTCATTCAATTATCATCTACTTTAAACTATAAAAGTAAGATTGTATTTATGCTAGATATTTTACCTCAATCTTTAAGAGAGAAAAGTTTGGTTAGAACTGTCAAAGAAAGCATAAGTGTGCTTGATTTCAACTTTAAAGAAAAACCCAAAAGGCTCAGCATATTGAGCCTATATGTGCTAGATGGACTGAATGAATGCCGTAGTGGGTTAGTAATGAACACATGACATGGTGGCCTGATCAGCAACGATTTACATAAAAGTGTGTCTTCTATACATATGCCAGTGTGATGTGTATCTTAAATACTTAGGCATCTATGAAGAAAGAAGATGACAAGGCAAGGTGAGAATGAATCCCAGTGGACCCCAATAAAGGAACAGAATTATTAAAGATAAATTGTGTGTAGGCAAGAACACCTTTCCTTTGATGAATGCTGCATCAAACCTGGCATCAAGGAACATATGCTTGGCTGTGACAGTTTCAAAGGACTCTAGGAGGCAAAATTTAACTCATTTGTTTTTTTTTAACCAAATTAAATTGCTATTGGCAGTTGAATATTCCAAAGATAAGATGTAGTTACTTCAACAGAAATGTCAAAATTTATATCATTCCAAACCACACGACTATATGGTGAATGAAATACACAATGCCTCTGGATGGAGACACAGCTAAGTTCCTGACTTAAGGAGTTCCCTTCTAGGAGAATTGTTTGTACATTAGATTCTTTTGTAAGCCAACAAAATGAGTCTTATACCTGTGAAGGTTTGCACGGCTTGTAAGCCGGCGACTTGGCGAATTTACTGAAAACAGGAAGTGCCGGTGAAGCAAAGTCTAACTGTCCTTTTTCTCACACGGCTGTGTCCACCTGCAGTAGCTGCTGTGCCTGGTACGAGCTTTAACACAAACGATCCCATCGCTGTGTGTCCATCAGGAAAGCAATGTTCCTGCACAGTGCTGTCTGTCTCCACACGCGCTCGTCACGGACTGCTGACCGCACAACTTTTCCCAGCTTGTAGAGGGCTTCCACTTCACAGCTCCTGACAAGAGACAAATCTATTTGTGTTTCCTGCTTCTGGCTTTAGAATGCAGAAAGGTCTTTTTTTTTTTTCCTATATTCTGAAAATTACTGTATTAAGACAATACTTTTGTAGCAATAAAATCATTGAGGGGCCAGGGAGATGGCTCAGTAGAATAAGCACTTCCCTGGCAAGTTCAAGGGCCTGAGTTCAATCCCCGGTTCTGAAAAATAAATAAATAAATAAATAAATAAATAATTGAATGGAAACAATATTAAAATGTAGCTTAATAGCCTATATAAAAGCAACATGTAAATGCCTCAGCTTTAAAAGAAATGTCGAGGTACAAGTATGTATCCATGTGTGTATTTAAAAACCTTTACCATAATGAGCTACAAAGAGAGAAATCTTCATTAAAAATTCAATGATTTTCTTTTCTTTTTGTGTAGGTTAGTTCCATGCGATTTGGTTTGGTTTGGCAGGTGATGAAAGTGAAGAACTCTTCCCAAGATTGTTCTTGATTGTTGTTTCTTCCAAGTCCTAAACTCCTGAAGATGAAGAGACCCACATATTTAAAGTGAAAAACTGAAGGACACATCGGAGTGTGAGCTCGTGGTTTTGGAGTATATCCGGAGAGGCGGAAATAAAACATAGATATAAAAGGGCAGTTTGGGCTGGGGAGATGGCTCAGTAGAATAAGCACTTCCCTGGCAAGTGCAAGGGCCTGAGTTCAATCCCCAATTCTGCAAAAAAAAAAAAAAAAAAAAAAAAAGTATGATGCATGGATGCACAAGTACACACTCCCTAGCTCTGTCTTCCTGGGAAGAGCCACTTGCCCCTAGGGATGGGCACCCAGGCCCATGAGCTTGGCTTGTGATGCCATCCTCAGTGGGCCAGGGCTCCATGGAGAGCCTGGGGAAGGAGCACAGGGAGGAGAGTGCGCTGTGCTGAGGCGCCAGAAAGTAGTGGGCTCCCAAGATGGTGGGCACACGGAAGAGGACACAGACGTCAGATTGGCACAGTTCTGGTGCCCAAACTGAGGACAGTATAAGTAATAAACAATGATATTAATGGAAAAGCTCATTCAATAAAAACAGAAATTTTATGAATATCGTGGTAGAAATATACAATGAAATGATAAAGCATATAAAATGAGAATATACAGATAAAAGTGAATTCATTAAATTGAAGTTTGAGAAAGGCAGAGGATAGTAACACAGTTTCAAAGGATTCTTTGTAAAGGTAGAAGCCTGAGAAGCATCACCCTAACCAAGCCACCAAGATGAATCTTTGGGGCCAGTGGGACGGCTCAGCGAACTAAGCACCTGCTTAGGCAAGCACAGGGATGGGGTTCAGTGCCCTGCATCGCAGGGTGCCCTGAGCTGGCCCCTGAGGCAAGGTGTGGTGGGTCATGCCTGTAATTCCAGCACTGGGGAGGCTGAAAACAGGAGGATCACTACAAGTCCAAGCTGTGCAGTGAGATCTTGTACCAAATAAGTTAAAAAAAAAAATTGAACCTTAGAGGAAACATTTTGAGTTAATGGGTAAAACATGAATAAGGTCTCAAGTGTTTGCATGTAAATCACATGATTTTGGTGGTTATAATGTATACATGATGTCTTTATTCATAGTGAAGCCTCAGGACATAAGAGAACCTGTACAGTAACATCATGTAACTCAGTTGTGTCCTAAATTTTCTGATCAAGATTATGGGGCCACAGAGGAATGTGATCAATAATATAGAGTGTGCCTAAGGAGAGACACATGGAGAGAAAACATTCTCTCAGGTTTTCACAGAGAGCAAATTGGTCAAGCAATGGCCGTGACTCATCCACATGGCTGACACTGACAAAGGATCTACAGAGTGAGGTACCTGGGTACAGGATAAACCCTGAAGGGACTTGACTGACCTTATCAGATACACAAGTTACATTTCTTGTTATATAGGTCTTGCTTTATCTTGGTCTTAACCATCCAGCAGAAAAGTATAAAAATGAGGTACATAAAGCCAAATTAAAAGGCTGAGCTATAAAAGGCTCAAGTCAACAACTTCTGACATTGCCAGTCCTATGGAAACCCACTACTGTTATGGACTACTTGACTATATTGTAATATTTTACTGAATTTGCATATTTAAATGACAATGGAATATCCTTCTCTGACAAAACTCAACAAAAAAGGAGATACAAATGAATGACCATTTTGTATCTGAATATTCAAAATAGGACAGATATACAGTTACTTTCTCTTAATTCAATGAATAAAAAAATTTGTTCTAATGGTGTTTGTGGAATGGACATCATGTCTGCATCTTATACAATGAATAACCACTAACACAACAATATGCAATGTATTTATTATTGAAACTGTCCTAATCAGTTTTGAAACTATCTCATTTTTATGTTTCTCAAATTATTTAAAAAGTAAAAATTAAAACTACAATATAGATTTCATAAAAAAAGAAATACTCTCTTAAGGGTGATGGTCAACTCACTCTAAATGGATCTGGAAATACATTTTTTTATTTTGTTTTCTACAAGTATTTCCATCTGTTCAGTAAATTTTTAGTTGTTTCAAAACTAGATACAAAGCTTTAATACTCAGGAGGCTGAGGTGAGAGAATGGACACTCAAGGCTGCCCTGGACTACATAGTGAATTTAAGCCTGGCCTGCATGGTGAGACCTGCTCTCAGATCCAAACAAACAAAACAAAAATACAAATAGTAGTAGTAGTAGTAGTAGTAGTAGTAGTAGTAGTAATATGTATACATAATCTCCAGGCACAGGAATCCTGGACAAATTTGTAGTTGGGCTCAGACACAAGCATTTTCTAAACCCTCTCTGCTACTCCCAGTGTACTGCTAATGATGAGATCCATCGGTCTAGACTTGGAACAAACCCTGTCATATCACCTGAATGAACTGAATTCAGATGCCAGGCCCAAAGCCACGTCACTGGCCAAACAGGCTCCAGCACTATGTCTTCAGATTCCCCACTGGTATGTTCATTTATTTTATTGCTATTATTATAGCCAGGTCACTGTGCTGGGTATTTTAGAAGAAAAGTGTAAAACGCACATGCTTGTGGAGAGTACAGTGTCTTTCCTCCTATAGCATTTTATTGCTTGTAAAATGTTTTAGCATTTCTTTGGTTGTCAAAGCAACTCCCTAGAGTATTATTATCTTGATTTTACAAACAAGGAAACAAAGGTTCCAGGGAGTGCGGGTGCCCTGCCATGGAGTCCAGCACTCTGTTCTGCCACCACATCAGCCGGAACCGCTCTGCTACTCTCCCCTGGTACAGAGGAAGGCAGCAAACATTTAGAGCCAGGTAAGTAATAAAGAGAATAAGCATGCTGGGAACACGCAAGGATTGAGAGCGTGCCAGGCACAGGCTCTGGGAGAATTTCCTAAAGGCAGGAAGATGGGAGCTGCAGATTAAAAGACATCTGTAAGATTCTCTAAGCAGAGAGAAAAGAAAATTGATTCTAGGCAAAGAGGATCTAAGAACAAACAGCAAAAAGACACCTAAATCTTAGGGGAGAAAGTGGGTAGAGGACAAGCTTTGTCGCCATATAAAACTCATCAGAAATCACATGTGAGGGAGGACTACGAGTATTTCCAGGTGTCCTGTGGTCTGCAGTGGGCGACCACAGGCTAGCTGAACAGCCTGGCATGGAAGTCCCACACTGTGAATTTATGCCTAGGCTTTTCATTATTATCTGCTGTGTAGTATAGGAGAAACGAAAGCTTCTAGTACAGTAGTCCTCTTATCTCTGAGGGACATATTCCAGCATCTTCTTCAGCAGATGTGTGTGTGTGTGTGTGTGTGTGTGTGTGTGTGTGTGTGTGTGTACAAGCCTGTTGGTCTAAATTAGAGCAGCACCCTGCCAACATCAGTAATAAAATAGAACAACTAAACACCATGAGAGGTTATATAAATGTCATTGCTATTTCTTCCTTTGTACATGCTCTACAAGTTGCATTTTCCTGGTTACAGTAAAATTGGACATCTTTTCATTGGTCTGCTGGTTGTCTTGGTCCATTCATGCTGCTAACAAAAGATCATGGACTGGCTAGTATGCAGACAAAATTTCCTTCTCACAGTTCCTGCGGATGAGAAACTCAAGTGCTGAGAGACTCCGGTCTGGGCAGGCCCCCTGCTGCTCCATGGATGGCTGTATGCTCCCGTGAAAGGAGGGGCATGGAGGACTCTCTCTCTCTCTCTCTCTCTCTCCCCCCTCCCTCTCTCTCTCTCCCTCTCTCTCTCTCTCTGTCTCTCTGTCTCTCTCTCTCCCTGACCCTCTCTCTCTCTGTGTCTTTCTCTCTCTCTGCCCCTCTCTCTGTCTCTCTCTGTCTGTTGCTCTCTCTTGTTTCTTCTCCATCATGCCATTTCTTCATTCCTCAAGGTACTGTAACTATATTTTCATACTGTGGTTGACTGCAAGGAGCTGAAGCCATAGATAGTGAAACCATGGGGAAGGGCAGATGACTACCCTCTCTGTTCCAGAAATGAAGTCAGAAGCCTAGACATGACCAGTTGCAAGAAGATTCTGTTGAACAAGGATCATTAATTAATCCCATGAGAGGTAAGGAACAGTCTGCACTAATCTCCTTCTACTCACCAGCTCCTGCATGTTGCAGGGCCCCTGACATAGCCAATCTTCTCTATATGCTACAAGGTATAACTGTCCCCCCCCTGGAGAAGTCAGAAGTTGAGAACTCATTGGAGCCAAGATCCCTCTGGTAGTTTACAGAAGAAAGGCTTGAATTTAGGGGCACCCATCCCTCAAGTCTGTTATTTCTCCCTCTAAGATCCCGGCACAGGGCCACTGAACACAGCATCTGCTGAGGCTTAACCAGAAATAGGCCTTTGGGAACCAGAAGGTAACATTTTGTTACCACATGCAGGCCAAGGTCGACAGAATCCGTTTGACATACATGTACATATGTCTTTGAGTAGATTTATTTATTTCACCTTAAACAGAGAAAACATTTATTTCTCTTAGCTGTCTTCACAATTATTTCTTTTGGCTGCCACCAGAATGGTACTTTGTAGTACTTTCAGTTTATAGTACTTAATTTTTTTTTTTTTTTTTTTTTTTTTTGTCTTTTTGAGACAGGGTCTCACTATGCAATTCAGGCTGGCCTCGAGCTCACTTTGTAGCTCAGGCTGGTCTCGAACTCACAACAATCCTCCTGCCTCAGCCTCCCGAGTGCTGGGATTACAGGCATGCGCCACCACGCCCGGCTTATAGTACTTAATTTTAAGATGAGATCTGAAAACTACATCATGGAATGGGTTGAGGATCTAGGGAAAGAACTCTGAGGAGTGGCAGAGACTCAAATGGAGGTTGAGGAAGCACTTTGCAAGGAGTTCCAACAAAATCCAGAGGAGTGAATTTTCTTACCTCTTCTTCCAATACTGAACTCAAACTAGCTCATCCTGTCCTGTCACTAGCGAGCCATTCTGACCTAGGAAATCATTCACTGAGGCAGCCCTTTGAAGAAGGCCAGTAGAAATATACTAGCAGCTCACAGTTCTAATAATTGAGCATGGGATAGAAATATTTTACCCTAGGAGTTAGAGTTGAGGGTAAGGATCAGAAAGCAAGCTGCATCCTCTGTGACAGCATCAGATTTGGGGGCACAGATTCTAGGCAGTGCTTTTTCTGACCAGACTGATACATGTACACAAATAGTTCACTGGTGCAATCATTAAAAGTGATCACTTTTTACCCCCCATCCATTTGCTAAACTTCTTAAATATAACAAAAGAGTGTTTACTGCTTAGCTGAGGTGGAAGACAGGGAGTTTGTGGAATGACAGGATAAAACACAGCCTGTGGGGGCCTCAGTCTGGAAGACACTTGCAGTAGCAGGGACAGTCCGAAACAGCTATTGATTCTGGTATGTGTTACAGTTTCTTTCAGAGACTCTGCCATTAGGACTGGTGAGTTTTCTTGCCTGCTTGTCCTTGGCTACCTGAGATGAATCTTAGAAATGACAATGAACTCATAGTGGCCAAAGACACAAGAAAAGTGAGAAGTAAAACTGGGTCCAAAATAACTGATTCACTTTTCTTGATTCTTGACCAAGGCTGACAAGTAGGGATAATCTCTGTTCTTGCCAGAAAAATATTATGTGATAGCCTATAATACCCTTTCTGTAGTTCTGGGGATGGGACCACAGGCCCTGTGCACTGTTCCACATTCCCAGAACTTTTTTTTTTTTTCTTTTTGAGTCAGGGTCTCACTGAATCCCGAAGTTGCCCAAGCTGAACTTGAACTTGTGATCTTCCTGTTCTGCCTTCTAGAATGCTAGGAATGCAGGTGCACCACCACACCACATTTCACCTTTTAACAGAGGAAAAAGCCAGTAACTTCAAAAAAAAGATGAAAGAAAGAAAGAAAGAAAAAAAGAGAAAGAAAGAAAGAAGAAAAGATTGAGTGAATGAGTTGTTTCTCTATGATGGAATCCTACAAGGAAGTAGCTTGAGTAAATTGTTGTCTTTTACTGAAAAGAAAAAGATAGGATAGAGGCCAGTCACATAGCTCAGTGGATTAAAGCATGTACTTAGGCGGACACAGGGACTAGGGTTTAATCCCTGGCATGTGACACTGGCCGCATTCCTGAGGCACACTGAGGTGGTGATTGAGGCTGGGCATGGTGGCACAGCTGTAATCCCAGTGCTTGGGAGGCTGAGAACAGGAGAATTACTATGAGTCTGATCTGTGTGTGAGACCTTGGAGACCCTGTACTAAATACATAAAGAGGAATAAAAAATACAGGCAGATACTGTGACGCTATACAAGTTCCATGAAAACAAATCAGAAGTTACTATGATCAACAATAGCTGAGGTGCTCTGCATTGTACAAAACACCTTTTCCCACTTGCGTGATTTCCCCTCCTCTCCTGAACTACAGTTCAACTGTGGGGAAGTGGAGAAAAGTGAAAGAGAGTAGCCACAAACTCCTTCTATAACAACTTCAAAACTTGTTCTATAATTTCCCCTTAAAATTATGTTTTTGAATGTATTCCTTGGAGTAACGCTCAGGGGTTATGACAAAAAGACCCTCAAGTACAGCACTGTTTCACACATAGATGCTTCTTTCTCTCTTAAACCCTCATGCAGTGGGTAGTCCAGGTGTATGGCACAGTCCCATTCCATAGCACACCCACACACAGTCCTCCTCTGTTGCCTTTCCAGCCCCAGGGCTTTGGCATCTGCTGCCAGGTCTGAGTTTAGCCAGGAGGAACAGAAAAAAAGTGTGGACAGTGCAGCCCAAGGCCTGCAGATCCCAACATGGCACCATCACATCCGACCCAGGAGAACATGTCTGTGTCCTACTGCAAGGAGCATGGGGTGCAGTTAGGTACCCAGGGAGCTACAGAAAAGAGACATGGGGGACAGACAGCAGTCAGTACCATTTTTACGTAGGGATCAGAAAGATGTCTTCTCAGTCATCTCTAGGTTCCTGACTCAACACACTATGCCAAATGACAGGTTAAGAAGAGAAAAATTTGTAGGCTTATTGATACAAGTTTTACATGACATGAGAATAGTCATAAGGAAATGAGAACCCAAAGAAGTAGGCCAGTCTGCTTTGTGTGTTTTCATGCACACAGGTTTAATAAGCAATGCATACTCATGGAAAAAAACAACTGGAGGACAAAAAGAGTACAATCTAATTATACTAAACTGGAGGAAATTTACCAAGTCCTGTTTGTCCAGATTCTTCTTGGTGTCTGTCTGTCTTCAACTCTGGTGCCTGAGGTATAAGGAAAGCACCTTTAAAATGAGTCTCCGGGTGCACTTCTGGGGAAGGAAAGAGTGGTCTCCTTGCTTCTGCTGAAAACTTCAAAGCTAATGGAGTAACAGACTCTAAACCCATCATTGCAATTACAAAATTCCTAAGTCAATGTGCTTGGAAAGCTGTAAGTAAAGATCTCCAAGAAGCTGGGTAACTCGTGGCATAGAATATGATTAGTGTGCAGAAGGCTGTAGTTTCAGTTTCTAATACATACACACATGCGTGCACACGTGCGCATACATGCACACATGTGGAAAAAAGGAAAAATTCCTCTAACCTTTGAAGTATTGATTAAAGGTTATGTTAACTCTTTCTTTTGCCATATAACTTGTTGCTCAAGCCCAGACCTAGTGACATGAATAATTCTCATTAAGAATTCAGAAAAGACATAGTTGATATGCTCCAGGTCGTACACTGGCACTACACAGCTCATTAATGTTAGTACAGCAATAGTATAGTAAAACATATAACTTCTCTTTAGAAAATAAAAAAACTATGTTTTCAAAAATACTAGTCATTTCTACCCCATAACAGGCTACACACAGCCAAGACAAGGACCAGAATCAACACAGTCCCTAGCCCAACCTCCTATCTTGCACTGTACTGCCCTGGCCTGATCCCTTGAGATGGTTGAGCTTTTTCAGCCCTGGATTACACAAGGATGTAGCAGACCCACACAGACTTGGCGTTCTGCTTCAACTGTGGTGACATAAAACACTAGCTGTGACAGGGAAGTGAGACTTCTGCTCTTAGCAGATTCACACTTTAACAGGCTGACTTCCCTTTAACAACCAACTGTGGATTTTGCCATCTAATTTTGCTTTTTCCTTTTGCCTTTTGATGTGTTTTACCAATATAATCTCTACTAAGTACTGAGTTGCCCATTCAGGTAGAAATTTAGACTGATGGACACTGGTTTTTCCTATCAATATTCAAGGTGAAGTCTGTAGCCATTATAGTGCAATATCAAATAAAATTTCAGGACAGAAACAAACTAGAGAAATTTGGCTGTGCAACAACTTCTCCAAAGTCAAGTTTTAGCATTGTGGTTTCATTTGGTAAAAATTACAGTATGCATGATAAGTTCCTATAACACTGGACGTCGGAGCACTGCTTGAGCAAAAATACTCCTCAAAGCTAAAGGTAAATCATTTAAGGTTCTGAAATCTTACCAGCCCCTCCACTGTCATACATGAAATCAACCAGACAGAAATCCTCATAATCCTCATGTCCTTGTACAAATAGGCACATTTAACATTATGTATCATTCACAAAAATAGGTCAATCTGCCTGCTTGCCTATCTCTCTGTCTGTCCCTCTGTCTGTGTATCTGTCTATCTGTCTGTCCGTCTGTCTCTCATTCTTCACTTGGGTGATAAACCTAGGCTCTTGTGCCTGCCAGGCAAGCCTTCTACCACTGAGGGATTGCCTCCCTAGAAATAAAGCTCCCATGCTTGGCTCAAACTTAGCCTGATTAGAATAACCACTGAATATTAAATTATGTACCTGGTGCTTTTAGTGTTATTAACTTGAAATCATCAGTGGAATGAGGAAAATAATGAGGAAATGCATATTACTTGGAAATAGGTTAAAACACGATCGCTGTTAGAAAAATTCAAGGACTTTTAAATCTTAAAAAAAATAAATTCACTGTAAAAATGAATTCCTGATGAAAGCTGGGTAAAGGAAAAGAATTGGAAACACAGTGAAAAGGATAAATGTTAGGTAGCTGATGGGCCTGCAGAGATAATTTTTTTCCTGTTCTTTGTTGTTCCTTCTCCTTCTCCTTGTTTTGTGTAAATACTTTATCTAATTTTCCTCTGAGTGAAATGACAGGCTGGACTGTAACTTAAATCAATCAACTGGTCTAAAAGTAGCATCTAGGCCAAATCCTTTGAAAACATGCCATATGCATTAATCCTCCAGAGCTCAGTTCAGATCCCACCGTTCAAAAATTATGTTAGAGTATTGGTTCTCTGGTCCCCCTTGACTGTCAGAACCCATCCTTTGCCCTTGTAAATGTGAGCTGGTGTCTGGTTTTGTTTGGGAAGAGAAATAAATAATATAACAAAAAACACACAAGGGAAATCCATTGAGGCCATCATTAATGTGTTAAATTATTTCTAATATTCATCACCCCCCCAACTCCATGCTTGCAAACACTTTGCATAGCAGCAAAGCTGTCTTTCTCTACCAAGTCGGACCAGAGGGAGGAACATTTGCATTTGATCTCTACCGATAAAAGCTGAAACATTAAAATGCTATTTGGCAAGTAGGCAGCAGCACAGAAGAGCAAAGCCCGGCCCTTTCTGCCGATGTAGTCTTTACAGAGCCCTGGAAGAGTGCTCAGTAGGGTGTGACCATATTGCTCCCCGTGGTCATCATATGGTTCACCCACGCAGACGCTGGATTGTTTTGTGGCTGTGAAATATTGTATGTTACCCCGAGAGCTGTGGAGCCAGTGGGTCCAGGAACCCTTGTTGAGACTGACAGTTACATTGTGTGGCTGAATAGAGAAACGGCAGAATCACAAACACAAACGGGCCCAGACAGAATGTCCTGACCTTTCAGTAAAAGGCTGATTGGATATGGTGCAAGCTGGCCTCCATCCCGCTGCACCCCCAGCCCACCGCTCCCAGCCCACTTTCTCAGAGTAGGCGGCCCAGAGCCGAGCCTCTCTCAGATTCTTTATGTGAAATTATTTATGGGGAAAAAAAAGAACCAGGAGTCACCTCCTCCCCCCTCATGCTTCATAGTTATTTTATATTAACACGGCTCAGACATTAATAACAGATAATGCTATCTTCATTAATCCAAGTGTATTGGCACTTACTCCTGTATTTAAATTTTTTAAAAAATGAAGACAGATGCCCAGATATGGGAAGGGATGTGTAATCAATGTTTTCAAACAAATGTCATTTTGATGCGTTTAAACTCATAAATTACTGTTTGCAATCAAAACGCACCATATTGCAAACTTCTTCAGGCCATTTGAATGCAAAATACAAAGAGAAGCAAAAATAGTTCATTTTCATTTCTCTTTATAGATTTTTTTGTGGAATAAAGTTGTAACATAATGGTTTTTATGACAAAATCCATTGTTTGATGAATGTATGCTATGATAATTCAAATGTGGAACATTTTCAACAATTTTATATTTAAACTTAGTATCTTTCACTTTACATATGAGAATATTAAATGTCACTATTTCAAAGGCTCATGCAGTTGATGTGTGAAGAGTCTGGGACAGATGATTAAAACCAGTGTTTTACACTAACACAAATGCCCTCATGGTAAGTGCAAGGCCATGAAAAGCAGCTGAATTAACATAACACGAATTAAGAATTTGAACATGTATTTATTTCTGCAAATTAGAAGTGGCTAGTGAAGTGCAATTTTCACTGCCAGGAAAATGTAAATTCCCATACCCAAATAAAATAACCAAAACACATATTTGTACTAAAACAAAAATCACTTCATTTTTATTCTCACCAAAATCTTTATTCCCTGACTTTTTTCCTAACAAAGCATTTTTCTAAAATAAATAAAGCAAAAATTTGCCTTGTAACAAATCTGCAGACACTAGCAGTCTTTTAAAGGCTTCTCTTTTTTTCTTCTCTCTTCAATTTAGGAATTCTAGATTACATTTTTGTCTAATAAAATCTTCTCTAGGAGCTAATAATTTTCATTTCAACAGTTTCTTCTTATCTAAATACCCCCACAAGGTTCATGATATGTGATTTAAAATATGTACCCAAGACAGGAGCATGGTTATGGCATATTTACCAGTGCATTTGTTTCAGGTACGGGGACTTAACTTCCTTTCCTATTTTTAACTCTGGTTTTCAAATGTCTGATGGTTCTCCTCCTATTTTTTTGCATTTCTGTTATACACGCGGAAGCATCTTCGAAGCCAATTAGCATGCTAAAGAATGGGTTTGGTTTTGTGCTCCATTAAAGTCAACTAAATGGAAGCGTTGCATGTCTTTATTCCAAAAATAAAGCTGAACAATTAAATCCCATGTCTCTTTGCTCATCTTTTGATCCCACACAAAGCGTTCCCACTTGCCGTCTTTGGATGTAATGTTAACAAAGTCAGTTAACATCAAGCACGGCAGTAACAGGCATGGCAGAATTTCTTGTTTTTGCTCAATCAGTCTGTGTTCAAACTATCAGTTTGATTTATTTGTCCACATTGACCCTTATTCACCACTTAATTATCCTCGTATAATGTTTCAAGAGGCTTCTGACACAAGGAGAAAGACAATTGCTGATGTTCTGTAAAACAACGGTTGACCTGATGGGCCCAGATGAAGCCTGTGGGTTGAAGGTTGTTGGCTTTTGGAAGAAACCACTTCTCTTGCCTGAGAGTTGAGGCCAAGGCTACTCCCCGTGGGTGCCCAGGACTGTCAGGACAAGCTGGTAATCAGCTCTCAGAGTGCTTCTGAGCATCACCACAGGACACTCAGGTTCCTTGCCCTGTCAGCCTCTCCTCAGCCCTGATCTGTTGAGCTTATGTTAGACTGAAGAAAATATCAAAATATTTGCACTTCTGTTTTCACTATATCCTGGGTAGTCTGTGGCTACCTTTGTGAGAAGAAATGTGTTTCCTCCCCGCATGTGTGAAAAAGTGAGGCTCCAGAGTTGCAGGCATGAAATGAGAAAGAAGACAGTAGACATTGACCTGCTTGGCTTTGTGGTTGATTTCCAAGCACCTGCTAACAAGTCAGATGAATTATACTTTACTGGAAAGAAACCAATAGCTGTCTTTTATACCTCACCAGTAAAATGCCAGTAACAGCAATAGGTTGCATGTAAAATGAAGGAGGTTTTTGAGAACCTTTGAAATTTGGTCACCATCACTAAAATTCAACTATAAATGGAGTAAAAAACAGACAAGGAACATTAACATTTGTAGAAAAATAAGCATATATATACATAAAACTGTAATTTACATGTCTGAAGTGATTTTCAACAAAAATTTGAAATTCTCTTTCCGACAAGGGCGAGGCTGTATTTTATTTGGCTTCATTATAGTAGACAGAAATGAGTTTTTACAGTGCCTTCCCAACCGCAGTTTTTCAACATTTTCCTTTCCCGTTTGGTATATTGTTTTTGATTTTCTCAGTTACAGATATGACAGCATAGTTGTTCCCCATATATTAAAAATGTTCATCTATAAACAGTTTAAATCTAATATCAGAAAATCATTTAACAATTTCTGATCCAACATGGTTTCATTTATCAGGGATTTTTATCCTCTTCTGACTTGGCCTTTCATTCTCTGTGATGGGTATATATGACTACAAACAATGTCTCACAGAAACAGTGTCCTAAAAATTGCATTAATTATAGGTGGCAACTTAAAAACATTGGTATTTTTAAAAGTTACTATCACTTGTATTGGCACAACTGTGGCAAAAACAAAAACAAAAGACTCTAGATAGCATTTTTGGAAGCTCCTGCAACCAGTATGAAAACCACCAGCCTTGTAACACATCACAGCCTTGACCCTGCACCTGCTCAGTTGGAGGAGGTCTGGACTCACAGCAGAGATGGACTGCAGCCAGGGGCTCGTCTGCATGGAGGAACCAGGCATTAGGGGCCAGCCATGCAGTCCTGAGTATGCTGCTCAAGCTTGCTACCATCTGGATCTTTCAATGGTTTGAGGAGCACATGCACAGTCCCCAGGAGACCTTGGGACCCTGGGGTGTCTAGGCGTGTATATCTGAGTAGCTGTGAGATGGGGCAGGCAGGCTATGAGCTATAGCCCTGCACACCCAGTTTGGACCAGAGTGATCTAAACATTTCAGTTTAGACTGAAACTTTCTACAACAAAGACTCCCATAGTTTTCAAAGAGGATATACAGGCCTTCCAATTTGAGGATTATATATGTCTAGGACTTGAGATATAGCTACATGGAGAGGACCACCTGTCCACTAGATCAGTCAATGTCTTTCCAGTGGCCTCACCTTTTGCACCTGGAGAAGCCATTTTATGTGCTCCTTGGGCTTCACAGGGACTGAGGTTGCCACAGGGCCCCCCTGCTGGGCGGGCACACCAGTGAGAAGGAGCAGGTGTGCACATCTGCAAATAGTTCCAATGTGAAATCTTGCTCCAAGGAAGTCCATAAAGATATCTTTTCTGTTCTGGCTTTTGCCTCCAAAAGCAAGACATTTCTGTGCTGTGTTCTAAGAAAAATGATCAAAATAGAACTCTGAGAACCATGTAGCCATCTTTTTTTTTTTTTTTTTTTTTTTGTCTTTTTGAGACAGGGTCTCACTATGCAGTTCAGGCTGGCCTTAAGCTCATTTTGTAGCTCAGGCTGGTCTTGAACTCACAACAATCCTCCTGCCTCAGCCTCCCAAGTGCTGGGATTACAGGCATGCGCCACCACACCCGGCCCATGTAGCCATCTTTAAATCTTTTTTGTTTAGCTTATTCTTTTGCCCAATGTCTCCTTCTACCTGTAATCTTATTTATCCTAATACTGGAGATTGAACTCAGGCCTCCACATTGAGCAGTATCCCTGTGACTGACTGATTGATTGATTGATTATCACTAAATCTCTAATTGCCCAGGTTGGACTTGAATTTGTTGACTTCCAGAGTGCTGAGAGTGTAAGTGTACATACTGCTCCTAGCTGCATTAGGTAAGAACTAGAGTTCTTACATTTACTCATTTCCTTTAGAGCCCACTTAAAAGTCCATTTTCAATGGCTGAAGGTGCCATAGGTTTATACAAAACACAAAAGTAACAGTGTTAAAAATAAAGTAGCCAGGGAGTGCAGGAAAAATCACATTTTAGCAAACATGCTTCCCTA
This sequence comes from Ctenomys sociabilis, assembly GCA_004027165.1. Taxonomy (NCBI): domain Eukaryota; kingdom Metazoa; phylum Chordata; class Mammalia; order Rodentia; family Ctenomyidae; genus Ctenomys; species Ctenomys sociabilis. The sequence continues at coordinate 61,183 of PVKA01003365.1, forward strand.
ACCCCTGTCAGAGGAAATCTCCCAAAGAACTGACAATATTGACATGAACCCTTCCAAGAAGAAGGAACTGGACTCTGAAGATAATTTTAAATTCAAAGTATTAGCCGGGCGTGGTGGCGCATGCCTATAATCCCAGCACTCGGGAGGCTGAGGCAGGAGGATTGTTGTGAGTTCGAGACCAGCCTGAGCTACAAAGTGAGCTTAAGGCCAGCCTGAACTGTATAGTGAGACCCTGTCTCAAAAAAAAAAAATAAAAAAAAAAATAAAAATAAATAAATTCAAAGTATTTTAGAATATTATAGGCAGGGTTAAACATTTCCAGATTTGTCTTTTGATGGAGTAAATTATGAACAGCATACACGCTGGCCCTCCTGAAGACACACAGATAGGTGACACCTGAGATACTGGCTTGGCCTGGCCACAGTGAAAGTGTCTTTAGTTCCTTAAGAGCACAGACGATTCATCTGCATACCTCCTCTACACCCTGGAGAAAGTTATTAGAAACAATGGTTTCTTCTCATGGAAAATGAGAGTGTATAGGGGGATAATCCATGTTTAGCACTTATTTCATGCCTACCATGAAGAAAATAGTCTACAAATTGGTTTCCCTTCAATTTCAATCATTTTGCAAGTCTACTTTTCAGATCCCAGAACACCATACCCCAAAGCATGACCCAATGGTGTGGAGAGAGAAGAGCCTGGAGGGCTTCAGAGACAAATCTCTCTGGCCTACTTCTCTCCCATCTCATGCCCCCCTCTCTCCTCCCACAGCAAGTCACAAACACTACAATTCTCAGGCAGCTCATAGGAACTAGAGCCCACTTTGCTAAAGCAAGCCACAGACCTAGGAAGCTCATTCTCTCCCTTCTCCTTTGTCTCAGGAAGCGCCTCACTCTGGAGCAGTTCCTGTCCATACCCAGGATAGGGAGGAGATGCTGCTTGGAGAGGGCCTTAAGGGTCTCAGCAGATGGACTTTGCTGGGATTTTCCCTCAGTCTACTGCCATTAGATTAGACCAATCACATATCCGTGGCTGTGTACACTGCCTGATTAGATTTTCACATGGCTATCCATGCTCCAGCCAACCAAAGTATAAGCAATGATTATTTATCTTGCATCTTTGAATTTTCATTTTTGCAGACTTCCAGGTCACACAGAACTCTGGTTTTATTTTTTTAATGTATTTAGTACAGGGTCTGCAGAGTCTTACTGCACAGATCAGATTTGTAGTGATCCTTCTGTTTTCAGCGTCCCAAGCACTGGGATTACAGGTGCACACCACCATGCCTAGTCTCAGACACCAAATCAGCATACCCCAGGGGTGGGGCTGGAGCAGCATGCCAGCGATCGAACCCTGGTCCCTGAGTCTGCCTAAGCAGGCACTTTATTCCACTGAGCTATCTGGCCCCTTTGTAAAACTCTGATTGAATAAACTTGTGTTTTTTTTTTCTCTTATTAACCTGCTGTTTGCTAAAGGAATGTACACCATCACACTTCTGAGGGAAGAGGAAAAGTAGCATACTTTTCTGTAGCATATTTTAACAGTTATGAAGCCAGTGTGATCATCGTTTTAAGACAAACTAACTTAGGCTCAGGGAGAGGAAGCAGAACTCAAGCACTGGTCTGTTGGACTCTCCAGCCCAGGCTCTTTCTCTTGTCCCATTCACCCTTTGTTCCCTTCCCCAGAAAAACAGCCTAAGATAAAAATTAAGCTGTAACACATACATATTTATAAGTATGTTAGAGGTACAAAGGGGGAGAGCAGAGAAATTGAAAAATAGTAGAACTATGTAGCTGGTAACCATATATCCTATATTTGAGTTTGAAATTCATGCAAAATGATAGAGTTCTGACTGGAGGTGTTAGAAGAGAAACAATGGGATGCATAGATTACTGCTGTGAGATAATGGCTTTGTCAAAAAGCAGGAATTTAGTTTCTCAGGAGACACCTGGCAATTCTGGGGGACACTTGTGGTTATTAGAATGGGAGAAGATGTGTTCGTGGTGAGCAGAGGAGAATGCCATGAGGTGCCTTCCACGGCACTCAGCGACCTGGCACAAGGAAAGTGAGGAGCCCAAAGTGTTTACGGATTTCAAGTGAAAAATTCAATGAGCAAAACGCTCTTTTTTTCAGTATATTAGTTCAATTCCAATAGTTTTCAAATGTGGTTGTAGTAAGGTCAGGTGGAAGTTTGCTGAGTATGTTAATTCCCAATCATGAGATGATTACGATGCCTCGGGTGAGAAAGTTGGATGTTTAAAAGCTTGCAATGTTGCCAGTACTAGAATGAAGATTTCCTCAAAATAATTCATATGCAAATTATTTGTAAGTTTTAAGTCACAGAAGATACTACAAAATGTTGCATGTTGAATTAGAATACTGTAGCAACAGTTTCAAACAATTTTTTTCCCCTTTCAGCTAGCTAAGTATAAATTCCTTACCTTCAATTTTTGCATTCTTAGGATCTGGAATAAACAGCACCCAAAACAGACCGTTCAGCATACAAAACAGAGCAAGAAAAGTACCAATTCAAGTTCACAGCTGCTCTAAATTTGTGTTACTTCTTTCATATTTTGCTCAAATGAACCTCTTTCCTGTAACGCAGACCCTGAATCCAAATAAGATGTCACAGGATACCTTACAAAGTACAACAACACATTTATTCATGCATCAAAAACTAAAATGAGCATTAAAAGTGCACTTGTCAATGAACTCCACAATAGAAACACCACTACCCTGCTCACTGAAAGCCAACTCCTTGCAGAGGAAAAAAAGATAAAAATGCTGCATTCTCTTATCTTCCTGAGTCTTTCCAGTACAAAAGAGCACTGGGACTGGGCGCTTAGCTGACCCCAAGCTCAGCGCTGAAGTGGAGTCTGTTTCTCTCTCTGATGGCAGACTGGCTTCAGTCTTTCCAGAATCTACTGAGGAAAATCTAGTGATGTTTTCCAAGCAGCGACTCCTCCAAGCAGGGTTTTAAATACACTTTTAATAAGAACACATTTAAGACTTTATGGTTGGTGAGGATAAAGAATCATTAGTTTTTTTCTTATTGTGGAAAATTTATGACTGCAAAGTCAGGGTCCAGCGCGGTTTCGGCGCGGCCACACCAATAAAGCGTTCACCTACTGGGTGGTGCTAACACGGGGCAAGATAAAAGTAAAGTTGGTTCGTTTCTTCCCATCGCAACAAAAAGGTTGATAAAGAACATACTTGATATCAAACAGCGCTTCCTGCTGGCTTCAGTTACCTGGGAGTTTGGAGCCTGTGGTTTGAATAGTGCCCCGGCGACAATGGGATGACAGCAAAAGTGTGGAGAGAGTGATGGCCTTCCCGCGCCGGGCCCGCTCTCGGAGCCCAGGCGCACTTTATGCTCCAGCACAACGAACACAAATGTGTACAGAAATAGTCGCCCATCTTCTGAGGTTGCTTTTCTGGCTCTGGGAATTACATAACAGCTCACCCAGCCGCGTTGAGGTGCCCACAGCGAACTACAGTCCAGAATTACGTGAGGGTGCAAAAGAATTGGTAAGGGGAGCTTGCCAGAATTTCTCTTGAAAATAAACATCTCCATATGAGATCCCCAAAGAAATCGGATAGACATTCACTCGAGGATTTGATCATGAAAAACATAAAATCGGTAGCATCAATGGACTGTACATATATGTCTAAGTTATAAGTTAAGAACTACAAATATTTTCTCAATTTGGGAAAACGTTGCCCAAGTCAGACAAAAAAAAAAAAAAAAAGAAAAAAAAATATATAGAGAGAGAAAGAGAGCATAAAGATTATTTTCTAAAATGAATGTCTGAATCACTGTCAAAAAGATCTCCATCCATCCTCAGTACTTGACTATCACTTATCTTATTTTTAAAGATATCAATAAAAAAAAGCCTAATATATTTTATATAACTGCCTACAATATGTTCTAAGCATTCAAATAAAATTATACTAGTTGTCATTTTAATTGAAGAAATTTATATCTGTGTGTTTGGTTTGACAACCATATTTCCAAAAACGTTTACAGGGGAACTACTCACCTTTAAATGAAAGGCAGCTGGAGACAAATTCTGGACCCCGCTGCGGAAGCGGCCCGTAGTGGCCCATAGTGGCCACCAGAGGGCGGCCTCCTCCAAAGGTCTGTGCGTGGGGGAGGTGCGCGCGGCCAGGGAACGCGATCTGCAGTGGTTAGCAGCGCCTGTCGCCCTCCTCAAATTCTCATACTATTTTCTATTTCTTTCCAGCCACAACGCAGAAGCATGACAGCAATAATTTTCTCCACCTTGAAAAATAGTAAAAGAAATACCCAAACAAAAATAACAGCACTTGATAGAACTTAAAGTCATGCGGCCCCCACTGTTCTAAGCGCTGCACGGTGGTCAGAGCGCAGCAACGCTGTGATGTGGACGCTGCCTTTCCCTCCGGTCTTACACGTGAGGAAACTGAAGCACGGGAGTTTCTCCCTTGCTCACTGTCACACTGCTACAAGCGCTGTCTCTAGTGACCAGCCTAAGACTTTCTAATAAACTGGAGACTTCCTGGGTCGGAAGCTTCTCAGGTTAGCTGCAAGCAAAATGGTTATCTGTTACTCTCACCTCATCTTTTTGGAGCTTCTATGGGACTTTTTTTCTCTTATTTGCCATAGTGGCAATCTATGTGTACCTTTAGAAATACATTCGCATTCACTTGAAATTGACACTCTTAGAGCCTGGGAGATAGCTCAGGGTCCTGAGTTCTCTATCCCTGGTACGGCAAAAAAATAAAAATAGAGTTAACATCTTTAGAGAAGTAGCAAATTAATGTGGAACAAATCTGAACTATCAGTTGAATAATCCATGTATTCATTTATTTGGTGAGAATAGTCTGAGGGTGAGTTGGTGACCTTTTTACAAGTGAAGTCTTGAAAGAACAGCAGGATTTGCTTAGAAAACACCAAGAAGAGGGAAAACAGAAAACGACAAAAGCCAAGTCAAAAGATGAGAAAAAGTAGAATATATCTGAAGAATGGCAAAAAGCTGTAATTAGCTAGCTTGTGGTCTTTGAGAGGAGCCTGCAAATGTCAGGATGCTGGGTTCCTCTTACCTGTCCCTGTTAATCAGTTTTTCACCACTGTGACCAAAACCTGAAAAAAAAAATGTGAGGAGGAAAGACGGAAAGATTCGCCTGTTTCCTGGTTACAGAGGTTTCTGGCTTTGGTCAGCCAGCTCCATCGCTTTAGGCCTATAGAAAGCAGAGGCATCAGGGCTCGGGAAAGCTGCTCCCTGGACAGCAGCCGAAAAGCGGAAACAAGAGAAAGCACCACAGAGGGCGGGGCCAGCGGAACGACCCTGCCGTACCCAAGGGACACTTCGTCTAACTGGACCCCACTCCCTGTCTCCATCACTTCTCGATAATATTATCAAACTGTGATGTCATCAGTGGTTTGTCCGACTTGATGACGTTAGGGCTATCCTGAGCCAATAATTTCCCCCCTAAACCACATTGATACCAGGAGGCTTTTGAAGAACGTATAGGACCCCAACCATAACACCTTGCTAGGTTCTTGGCTGACAGCCATGTACAGTAGATAAATGAACAGAAGAAAGCATGCAAAGTTTTTCAGTTTCAGTTTTACTTAACTCAGGAGCCTTCATAAGAAAATGAATGTCTGAAGAAGCAATTAGGCCTGGGTGGTTTTTTGTAGTAGGTTTAATGAAGAATGAACAGTTATGTAGACATGGTATTAGAAAACATAAGCCTACAACGTGATAGCAAAAAAGGGGGGTATTTAGCCAGGCTGCTTTGTTCTGCTCTTCTTTGTGACTCTTCATCTGCAGAAACAAGGCTATTTCTTTCCCCCAAATATACAGAGGGCATCCTACAAATAAAGGTTATCTGATCTGCCTCACAGAAGGTAAGGAAGACCTCCCTAGACTCTGTGATCTGCTTCAGGGCTAATGTGTGGAGCTGGAACTCAAGGCTCCCTATTCTCAGCTTTCTTTAACTTAAAAATATTCAGTATGTCAATGTGCCCTATTTTGGAGTCCCAAACTCAGGAGCAATGGAATCTGAAGGGCAGAACTATAAAGCTTAGTAAAATACTCAATCTTTGTCTTCTAGAAAACTGAGAAAGCATGGGTTAAACTTCACTGCCAAACATAAGTGCATAAGCAAAAGATTATCCTTGGACATGTTATTAAATATTCATTTGAAGGACTGACTCATGAGTTCCTTGAGTTTCACAGATGTTACCAGACTGGGACAGCAGGATGACATTTTTGAATACCTTAATGAGCTAGGGAAGAAATAAACAAAAATAATTGAAAGTAAGGACACATAAAGAACAGCTAATAAAGACAGTGTCCCCAGAATATGCACAAGATGGGATTGAGATGATGGCATCTATTGGTTAGTTAGTGCCAGTCCGTCTCAGAGTAGCAGGATGACTGAATACAGACATGTGTGCTGAAGGACTCGGGACGCCCACCATGTCCAGGCTACTGGGGTAGGAACTATCAAATCAAAGATGGAAAAGAAATCATGCCTGTCGTCAAGAAGTTTGCAGCCTTTATAGGACCTGGTGGAGACGGACAACAAACATGTGATTGCACTAAAGTCCAGATCTTTAAATGAAGAACTGATGTTCAAGACATTGCTCCCAAGAGCTCTCAAGGATAATGCTTTCCTTTTATTTCTTTCAGAAAATTCTACATATCCTCAAGACTCACTTTAAAGAGATCACTAATTTTTCTCTTGACCAAGATCTTAATAAATGCCTAATATATGAATAAGTTAATTAACAAAGAATGGTGGGAGTTCAAGTGACATCTATTTTGCATGATAGCATGTAAGAAAAATTTCTTCCCTGCAAAGAAAGTCTTGTATCTCTTTCTTCCCAACCTCCCAATAAATGATTAACTGTGTGCTTTTTTTTAACACATACAAATTTCCTTGAAAGAAAACTGAGTAATGCCCATATAACAAAACAGAATGAGAAAGAAAGTTCAGTGGAGAAGAAAACTTAAAAAAAACAGATTTATATTCACTTGGCAGCCATGGAACTGTGTGACTTCGTACAGTTTGTACGTCCTCAGTTTAACATTTTCTCTCACATTTAGTTAGTAAAACAATATTCCTTATTTCCATGAGGCATGGTACAAAGAAAAAATCAATTCAAAATGATAAGAATTAAAAAGGAAATGACAAATTTGAAGGCATTAGTTACACATAAGACTTTAGTATGCTTAATACCCACAATACTATTTTAGCTCCACAATTTGTCTAAGGTGCCTTACTTTTGTACTGCAGATGAAGAATCTAAGATCCAAAGCTACTACATAATTTCTAACATGACAAAGCAAATCAATGGTGGAGTAGAGTAATGCCATGTTTACACTGAGGCATATTAATACAAGAATAAAATGCTAAAGTCCTAAACGCAATCCTGTCATAATTTGGAAAGTTGCTGAGAGTTCCAGATTTCCAGTGGTTGGATCTGCAGTCACTTTCATAGCAGTTCAAATGCAGTAGAAGCCACGCTTTGGATTTGGATCATTACGTGGAACAGTAATAGGCAGCACCATCCCCCACTGCAGTGCTGGGCTGCAGTTCCCCATCTGTAATCACAGAGAGAGGTAATTGATACTCTACGGTGTGTTGGGGCGAGTAACTGATAGGAGTTACTCAAGTATTTGAACACAGACTTTATGTTACATAATTTTTTCCCAATTGTGGGCTGATGTAAGTGTGGTGAGAAGATTTGAGATAAAGTAAGTTAAGGTACTAAACTAAGGCAAAGCTAAATCAAGCCAAACTGAGGCGAACCCAACCTAGGCCAGCTGTGGTTGTTGTTGCCCTGAGGTCTTCATATAACATGGTCAGAAAAATAAATGTTTGTTTGCTGAAAAACTAACATTTAGGACTTGCTTACTGTTATGATAATTGCTGAATAATCAATCAGGTAAAGTGAGATAAAGAATAATGGCATAGGTTAGAGTAGTGGTGTTGAGGTTAGGAAACTTGAGGGCTATAAAATAAAATAGACTTTGGTAATTAATTAAGGGTGAAAGTGAAAAATATAGAGTGATCCATTATATATATTACATCATATATCATATCATATCATATCATACTATTCTATATTTCTGGCTCCCAAAACAGGAATACAAAAATATGTTCGAAAATTGAAAGTGTTGGATGCTTTAGCAGATGCAAAGGAAATAATGGAGAATAAGATTATATCTCAAAATGTTTTCATACATGTGTGACATGATTATTAAAGTGACTACCATCCATCTTTATTAAGCATCTAACAAGTGGAAATAAGTTTAATTTGCATGAAAAGAGGTGATTACACTCAAGAATGACATTTCTGACTGGAAAGGCTGCTTGATATTAGAATGCATTATCCATGGTATTCAAGGAATTTTCTTTTACAGAATATCTTTAGTTCCAGATTAGACATGGAATTTTCAAAATTAATTGTGGAAGATCTTTTCTAGCAATGTAATTTTGCATTGTTCTTTCCTATTCTTTAAGGACTTTGATCAGGTTTGTTTTATCTTTCTAGGCCTTCATTTCATCATGTATAAAATTAGACAAAGAGATTAGACAATTTTCAAAATGTCTGACATTTTGAAAACAGAACCAATTAATATCACACAATATAAGAGGAAAAACTCACAGCCTGGGTCATGAAAGAGGCTCAGAACCATGGAAAATGTGACTATAGGGTGGCTTTTTATGGGTCAGTATTGAAATGACTAATAGAAGACACACTTTTTTAAACCACAGATATATTCAATTTCTTATAAAAGAAGAATAAGCCAAAATTACTTTTATGCAATTAAAATGAACCAAGTATAACCATTACAAAAATCGAATGTAATTTCTTAATTTTTTTTATGACAATGAATTCCAAATATTTCATGTTTCAATCCTTGTTCCATAGCCAATGGAATTAAGCTTTAGTGTTTGGTCTAAGTTGCCAACTTTGCCTTGAAGGTTAAATACAATTTAAATTCAGTAAATGAGATTTTGCTTACAAAATATCTGGCAAATGGTAAATACTAAAAAAAAATCATATTGTCATACCAGGCCTGTTGTGGAGAGTACATAAATGCATAAAGCTCTAAGTTTGGTCATAAAATAATGAAAACCATCACTCACTCATTACTTAACAACCTTTACTTGGTGGATAGTTCTGTAAATTCAGACACTACACAGAAGGGAAATAAATTTGCATCAGAAAAAGAGACTGCAGTGAGAAATTCAGAGAGGAAGTTAAGCTGCAAAATGAGAAAAGAAAGAGGATTACTAATCATAAGGTTCCTCAAATCCTAAAAATAAATAGGAACATGCTGACTCTTAGTGTACCAAGTAAAGATAAAATACTCGATGGTCCAAAATGCAGAAGGAGCTGGAGAAGAAGCTTTGTAAACATTAGTGTTGAAATAACATTTGCAGTGTAACCTGATATGTGTTATGCCCTCGTTCCAATGAACAATTTTACACAGAATATTTCTTAGACTCTGAATTAGCAGGAATAATCTAGAGGGCTAAGGCGATAGCTCAGAATAAACACTTGCCTGAGTTCAATGCCTGGTACCAAAAAGAAAAAAAAAATGGAATAATCTTTCTGTACTGAAAGATGGCCAGGGATGACACAGACAAAGGATCTACAGAATAATGTACTGGACTACAAGATAAACCCTGAGAGGACTTCACTGACCACATAAGAAATATAAAGTTCATGTATTGGTATATAAGTCTTGCTCTATCTAGGTCTTAATCATCCAGCAGAAAAGTATAAAAATGAAGTACACATCGCGAGGCCATAATATTAAGCTGAGCTGTAAATGGCTATGGTTGACAACTTCTTTGAATAACTCACTATTGTTGTGGAGTGCTGGACTGTGTTGGATTGTGGTGTTGAGTTCAAGCACCTAAGTTAGTTGAATGACAATTGAGTGCCCACCTTTGACAGGTGTAGACAAAGGAAGGGGTATAGAAAGAGAAAATCATGATGTGTGTGTATAGACAGTACAGTTGGGATAGATAACGCTGTGCTTCTACATAAAAATCCTATGAGAGGCAAGATCTGCACTAATGGTGGTTGGACAGGATATTATGTCAGCTTCTAGTACTATGGTCATCCGCTAGGAAAATAATTATTGAATTTTTGATATAATTCAGGTATAAAAAATAAGATAAGTAAGAAGCTAAACTCCTAATTTACTGATAAGAGACATCTGCTAAAATAATATCTGTAAATATAATACCATGTATGCACCTTGTATGATACCAAAACATTATGAAAACAGTTTGCAATATATTAATTTATTGAATCTGTCTTGTTAAGGTGTCTTGAAACTGTCTGATTGATATTTGTACTTCAATAAAATAAAAAATAAATTAAAAAAAAAAAAGAAAGATGGCCAGTACTTAACTTTGTACATAGGAATTGGAAAGTGTTGACAGGTATATTATTAGGGTTAAATGCTCTCAACTGTGTGAAGGAAAATTAGCTGTTCTGTTTAGGTCAACTCACCCTTCAGGAAATAGTTATAGATACAGAAGATATTTTAAGGGCAATTGTATGTCACCAAGTTTAACATTTTTAATGGGAGGAAAAATTAAATAATGATTATTTCAGATCTTGTTATCAGTTTATTTATAATATTAAATTATATTAATTAATGTATTAATAATCAGTAATCTATAGTATTAAATACTGATCTTGCTGTGCATATACATTCCAGGTATCACTATAAGCATAATTATGCATGCATACATTCATTTAATTTTCACACACTCCATGAGGTAGGTACTATTATTATGTTTATCTTACAGACAAGGAAACTGAGGCACCAAAAGTTGAGTAACTTACTTAAGATCACACATCAGTAAGTGATGGAACCAGAACTCAAACACAGACAGTTTAGCATCATTATCTGAGCCCTTAACCAATAGGTCATGAGGCCCCATCAATGAACTAGTGTCTACATGATTCTAGTCTCTCTCATAAGACTGTACTCTTCCTTCTCCAAACAAGTTGTACCAACCGAAGCATGTCTCATAAATTCTCATGTTGTGTATTCTCCTCCACATACTTATCCTTCAGCATCTTTGAGGGATCAGCTCCAGTACACATCACACATCAACTCTCACCTCTTCCAGGAAATCAAAATCTACATTTGCTCAACACCTTTATAGAAAATGTCATATTTGTATTTACCCTATGCATATCCTCTTATATTCTTTTAATCATTACTAGATTATGCACAATAACTACTACAATGTAAATGTTATGTAAACAGTTGTTATGTTGTGTTGTTAATAGAGTAATGGTGAAAATGTGTTTAGCATGGATGTACCTTTTTTCTGAATATTTTCCATCTGCAGTTAGCTGAACTTGTGAATATGGAACCCAAAGCCACTCTGTATTTAAAATGAAAATTAAAGTTAAAGGAAAATATGCTTTTAACCGATTTCAAGTGGAGGCTCAATTCACTCGATCCTTTTGCCTTATAATATGAAACAAACAGATTCACATATACGTTAATGATCATCTTATCTGTTGGATCATCTAAACCTAGAAATGGAGTGAAAGAAAATTTAGTCAAAAAAAATTTAATGAGTCCTCACATTTATGTCCCTGTTATGGTTTGTGTTTAATTGCCCCCAACCAAAGCCTTGTGCAGTTATGGGGCTGCTTTTTTTTAGAGTTTGTGCTTAATTCATTATCCAATGCTGGGATTATGGGTATAAATGCTGCTGGGATTATGGGTATGGGTGCTACTGGGATTATGGGTGTGAGTGCTATTGAAAGTATGGTTGTGAGCACTACACTCAACCTTGAGTAGAGCAGATAGCCTGACAGAACCTAAGGGACGCAGCCTTGCCCTGTGTTGCTGTGCTGCTACTGCTCCTGCCTTATTGTATTTTTATTTATTATTTTTGTATGTATTTAGTACAGGGTCTCACTACACAGATCATACTCGAAGTGATCCTCCTGTTTGAGCCTCCAAGAGCTGGGATTTCAGGCTCCTGCCACCATGCCCCATGTCAGTCACCTCAGTGAGCCTCAGGGGTGGGGCTGGTATGGCACACCTGGGAGCTCTTGCTTATTTGCCCTTGATGTTTTGCTGCCGCCATGAACTGCTGCTCCCTCCCATGTGCCACTCTGCCTTGGAGTCAGCAGAGTATGGACTGAAACCTCCACAGACTGTGAGTTAAGTGACCTTTCCTTCCTTAATTTTGGGCATTGGGCATTTGGTCCCAGCTCAAGAGGAAAGAAAGCAAGATAGTTCCTATATTTATCAACTTTTATATATCATAAATAAAAGTATTTCCCTTGTGTAGTCATAATTGGTACTCATTTCTGAGTGATTTCACAGTTAGAAACTCATTCTTACCAGTACAGTCCAAGCAGTGAGGAAACCACTCGCTCTGTGACACCTGCATAATGCCCAACTCCAAATGTTGTCCACAGACACTCTGGCGATGCTCCTGTTACAAATGGGAGCCCTGCACCACTGTCTTGCCTGTCAAGTCCTGTGAAAGGTCAGAGATTTTTATACTGTATGTGAACCAACAATTTAGAACCTGTCCCTATCAGGGATGATGGCAAAAGACATAAGCATTCAGGTTAGAGACAAAAGACTTCACTACTTCCAGTCCTACTAGAAGAATAAATTTGTATGTTCACATCAATCCTTCATTCCCCACAGGCTCTGGAGTAAGGAAAATGACCTGCCTGGGTCCATCCATGGAATGTGCTAGTGTCATAGCCAAGGAATCTCAAGGTTGGGAAACCCTATTTTTAAAAATATGCTATAAAGAAAACTTGCCTAAATTTTGTTCCAGAGAGGACAAGGGAGAGGGAGATTATTATACTAAACAGAAGATAAACCTGCCTTTTGTTCTGGAGTTACTATCTCAGTCTTCCAAAGCTACTTGTCCTGCAGAAATCTGAAAAAGATAGTGAGAAGAACGTGACCTCTCAGTGCCTCTGCTCACAAGACATAAGAGATAAGAGACCTATAAAGAATTGTATTTCATCACATCTTTACTTCCAGAGCCATGAGATTCCAGGGAGTTGCCTGCTACATGGCTGTGCTACGTACCTCTACTAAATCCAGGACCAAGAACTTCAAATTGCTATCCAACAACTATGGCCCACTGTAATGTTGTTGTTTAAATATAAAACATTTCCCGCAAAAAAGGCTCATGGATTATTCATAGTGGAGTTCTACTAAGGCATTTGCTACACAGGGATGCTTATCTCATCAATGGACCAATACATTGATGACCTCAAAGCTCAATAGGCTATTAGAACTTGGAGCCTGGTTGGGAAAGAAGGGTCATCATGAACATTGCTTTTGGATGGTGTATCTCTTGCTCTCTCTGGCTCTTTCCCTGCTTTCTGCCTCCAGCCATCTTGAGGCAGGCAGCTGTCTTCTGCCATGACCTTTCTGCCTTGCAGTCACCCAACCATGGACCAAACCTCCTGAAACCACAAGCCAAATAGTTTTTGCTTTCAAGATGTGTACATCAGATATTTTGGTCATAGTGCAAAGCAGCAAATGCAAATCCTAACCATGGTCCTCTAATGCATAGAGATCTGGAAAGGAAACAACCATACTACTTTTCTCTTATAGCTTCACCAGCCACTGAAAGTAAAAGTAGACATTGGTTTCAACAGTTCAGAAGAGAAAAGATAGCTGGGGTTTGGGAAATAAAGAGGTGTTATCTACTTTTTTTTTTTTTTTTTTTTTTTTTTTTTTTTTTTTTTTTTTTTTTTTTTTTTTTTTTTTTTTTTTTTTTTTTTTTTTTTTTTTTTTTTTTGCATGCGTGCTTATTGTCTGCTTTCTGTTGAAAGATTAAGGTTTTGGAAATTTCTAAAGTTTACAACATCTCTAGACTATCTTCCCTCTGTTCTCTTCCTTCAAGCCTTTGCTGTGCTCATGTATCCCATAATCTTGTCGCCACACCCTATGGCTCACCCATGATGGTGAAAGAGCTTGCTTTGCCAGCCCAGCACTGCCCTGCCTATTTCAGGTGTCTTCATTCATTCCTCACTGATATGGTGCCCAGTTGTCTTCCCAAAGCCTCATGCAGTCACTGGGGTGGCTTCTAGAGCTTGTGATTAATTCATGATATGATGCTGTGCTTATGGGTATGAGTGCTACACTTGCTCTGGGGCACATGATCTGCATACAAGTGTAAGGAGAGGAGAGAGGCTTGCTCGCTGCCCCTCCCTTTATTCTTTGATGCTTTCCCCTACCATGAACTGCTGGTAGAACCAGCATCTTCCATGTGCTGCTCTGCCTTGGAGCCAGCTGAGTATGGACCAAAACCTCCACTAACTATATCTAAATAAACCTTGCCTCCCTTAATTCTGGGTTTTGGGTATTCGTCCCAGCAATGAGAGAAAAGTAACTAAGACATTTGCTACTAAAGTGTTGCTGTTTCTTTGCTCTTCCATAGTTCCCTATATAAATCACTATTCCTGCACTTGCCCTCTGCATGATTATTACCAATTGGTATGTCAGCCCTTCTGCCTCAATTTTGAGTGACTACAAACCAGAACGTTTGTCTTAGTATTCCTGTGACAATTTATCTTATTATATTGCCAGTTAAAAGGTGAGCATTGGGTACATTAAAGTTGTAAAGAGTTCAAGCAAGTAGTATTTGGGAAAGAGGCATTCCAGAGTACAGGTGGTGTGTAGCTTCAACCGAGAGGCTGGAGGGGAAAACTTCCATAGGACATCTTTGAAGCAAAACAAAGAAAATGTCTAGCTGGATAAAATCAAACTCTAACTTTAAAATCCCAAGAAGGAGATTAGTTGGTAGTTTTTCACTGATGCATTCCTTGTTAGAGCGTGGTAGATTTAAATTTTGTTTTACAACTTAGGTTGAGTTGGATTTTAGTTTGCTAATACAGGAACCAAAGACATTGGACCTTTCTCAACATAATGACCTCCCAATCTATTTTTTTTTTTTTTTTTGGTCAGTCTTATACATTGTCTGGACCATAGTGAACATTTAAATTAGTGCTTGTGGGATGGTGGGTGAGCAGTGCAGCCATAATGAGCCTACTTGCCATTGAATAGAAGGAAGACCCAGAGGACCAAAGGATTTAAAGAGTGGAATGGTAAATGGGCAGTCCCACTCCAAGAAAGGCATATTTATTTACAATTCATAAAGTAGTAAACACAGGTTACTGTAGAATAAGACTCTATATATTGATATGTCAATAAACAATTTCCTCGCTCTCTCAGTCTCTCTCTCTCTCTCTCTCTCTCTCTCTCTCTCTTTCTCTCTCTCTGTAGTATTACTGGAATTTGAACCCAGTACCTTCACACTAAGCTACATACATACCAGATCTTTTCTTATTATTTAAATGTTGAGGTAGTATCTCCCCAAGTCACCAAATTGCTCAGGCTATCTCAAGGTTGTATTCTTCCTGCCCCAGTCTCCCAGAACGCTGGAATTTCAGGTGTATGCCACCATTCTGAGCCATCAATAAGTCCCTAAAGCACAAAATCTGAGAACAGGCTTACAAATACACACAGGCGCCTCTTATGATTCCTGCAGAAAATGGTGCATCTGATTTCCATGAAAGTAACATCTCTTTCATGATGTAGTGTGAGAAAGATTTACAGCCACAAAAAGCATAAGTAACATAAACACTAAGAACTTTTATAACATTCTGGTAATGGGGTTCAGGCCACCCTTAAACATGACCCGTTGGTGTTGCCAGTCAGTGGGGTATCCTTCTGCTCCTCTTGGATAGAAATCTAGAATTGGCAAAGAGCAGTTTCATTAATGGCTTTGAGCTCTAATGGCCATTAGTTCTCAGCCACCTTTATCAACTGAGTTCAGCCAATATAAAACTCCCCGTCTGATAGGTAGGGTGAGTCAGGTGTCCCAAGCTGGACTCTTGGCTGCTATATGAAGCTCTTCTTAGCAACCTATGCTGGTCCCGACCAATTTCGACCAGATGTCACTAGTTGCCAATGATTAACACTGCTGAGCTACTCTCACGGATGCTCACCGATATCAGATCAGGGCTGGTTGCCACTGGTCAGTGCTGCCAGTTATTTCCATTGCTTCCGTGTGTTGCCATTACTGAAGGCCAGCTGGTGCCTGGCGTCATGGTTGGTGTGTGGTGGGCTGGTTGCTCCCGGTCTCCGCTGTGATTTCCATTGCTTTGTCACTTTCAGCTGCTGATCTCTAGGCTACTTTAGAGCAAGCAACTCCAGAGTTCACAGTGATTTTAAAAGTGCTTTATGGTATCCACACTGCTTTGGGTAAGTAAACTACAGGATCTTCCAAGCCCACACTGCCAGACAAATAAATCATGAGCAAGGTTAGAGGACCATGGAGTGAGGAGTTACTCAGACAGGTCCTATGCACATCAAAGTGAGCCTTCTTAGAGGGACGCAAGGAACCTGACAACTGTTTATATAGTGCAGCAGAAGGGGCGGAGTCTTCTGGAATTGGTCCAGATTCTAAACTGCTGATTGGTCCAAGTTTGATCTAATTGATCCAAATTTAAAGCTACTGCTGTGTCAGGGAAGACATTATATCTTCCTGAGCAAGTATGAATTGAGGGATGCCCCTTCCTTGTTGTTGTCAGGAAAAGGGAAGAAAGGGACCATTTCTATCTCATAGACGTCTGAGAAAAGGAAGAAACTGGGTATTCTTCCCCTTGCTGTTCTCTCCTGAATCAGATCATAAGGCCCTAACTCCCAGGGTGCTCTCCTTTAGCAAAGAGGAAAGGAACCACCTTACCTCTTGGCACAGATGCCAAGAAGAATCTCAACAATCAGGATTCTCCCAGTTTCCCCCACTTAAAATAATCCCACTCAGTCTTCATCCAACACAAGGATAGACACGTATAGGCACTTCTGTTTCGTTGGGCATTCCTTTCTGAAGGCTCTTGTGATATGCAAAATTTATGTTAAATAAAACAGTATGCTGTTCTTCTATTAATCTGACTTTTATTACAAGGACTTCAACCCAGAACTCAGCAATGGGTAGGAAAAGAAGTTCCTTCTTCCTAGTATTCCAATAACGCATCTCAGGGGCATTTGCTTCTGCCCACCTGAGTCTGCTCCAGGCCTAGAGTCCCTCCCAGGTGTGTAAGCATGACGTGGTGGCTCAGCATCGCCCCCACATAAGTACATCCTCCCCGTCCTTGGCAAGGGCATGGAAACTTTTGCACCATAAAAAGATAGAGGGGTTAAAAATTACTTTGAAGGAATTAAAATTACTTTAGCAATATGTAAATAATCAGCAGCCACAGAAACATTATTTAAATTTAAGCAGACATTCCTAAGGAAGTATGTATATCTGAAAAACAAGAAATGACCTTCCTCAATCTATTGGTCCAAGGGAGTTTTCTGTTTGAAAGAAACCCAACCTTTAACATCAGGAAGAGGGAATTCACCTTCCCATTAAACAGCAAAAAGCCTGGCAAACTTTCTAGACTTTCCCAGTGAATGCTTAGCATAGGCCCTTTTTCTCTGTTACATTAGTATAGGAGCTTTTCTCCCATCATGTCTAGGAGTCTCTCATTTCTGAGGGCACATGCTTGTGAGCAAGCCTTGAGTCTTCTGCTTAAGGCCCCAACAGAGGGAAAAAGTGGTCATCAAGCAAAGACAAGTAAGTGACAGAAAGCAGTGGGGCAGAAATCAAGAAACCAGACACACTATCCCAAAATACCAGAAAACCAGTAGAGAGAGGTCGCCCTGTCCTCTCAAGGCCCCTAGCCATATGCAAAACCAACCACATGACCCTGGCATTTGTCTAACCTCATTTGCATTGAAGTTTGGACACCACCACCACCACCAACACCACCTCCATCACCACTCACACACACAACCACCACAGTTGGTGCTCCGTACCATAACACTTCTTCCAGAAACCTGCAGGGTCAAAAAACTCCCCATTCTAATGGGTAGAGTGACTCAGGCACCCCATGGGTTCACAAATCCTGCCAACCCCCAGCTCTAGACCCTCCCATAATCCCAGGATGGACCTGAGGAGACGTAATACTTGCACCTACCAGGCTGTGAACTCTCCACTGACTCACCCAGACAGCTGTGGAGTGTACCTGTGCTTCTTTCACTTTTAAAAAGTCTTCCTACTGTTATTGCTTTGAAGTCTCCTGCTCAGTGTTTTGTACAAGACTACCAGGAATCTGAAAACACTTCCTCTGACATGCCCTTTTAACAACACAACTACCCATACAGGTAAGAGCAGAAGAAAAGTTTTCATTCCAGTCCTTCCTACATATGTGATTGCATTCACATGTCATTGGCCTAAGTAAGTTACATAGCCAGGCCTAAACTCTTGGAGGTGGGGCAGCACATTGTTTCATGAAAAGAACTTGAAAAAAACTCTCTTGAGGATCCTATGTACTATAAAAGATAAACACTGATGAAGGTAGGTTTGTCTGTTTTCATGTTTTCTAAAAGCTTCCTAAACTTTTAGACAGAGGCAAATACACACATGAAGTAATTAGGGAGAAAGGCCTCTTATTTCTAGTCATTCAGAATAGAGTAAAAATAATACAAGTGAAAGAAGGCATTTGGGGTTCATGGTTGAAGGAAGCCCTTATCCCAAATACAGATTAATAAGAGGAAAAGCATTTACAACAAGGTTTGTATAACAAAAGGAAGACCCAGAGAGAGGGGTTAGCCTCGTCAGGAGTAGACGGGGTGAGGGAAGCACGATGCAGGCTAACAGGGCTCTGTGTGGCCATAATGTAGCAAGGACTGTTTGCTCAGCGTGTCTTAGAAAAAGCCGTTTCCTCCCTTGTGACTCCAGAGACATCACTTGTAGCTGGGTCACGTGACCCATGTTGGGGAAGGTAAGAAAATGCTTTCTGGAAGGCAGCTATGGTCACCACTATACCACCAACGCCACACAGAAAATGCTTTCTGGGTTCTCAGGACTGCGTAGTGGAGCAGAGTGGAAGAGGAAGCACTGCTGCTATGACATTTTTCAATCCCAGGTTCCGAATTTGGGAACAGTGGATCATGAACCCCATCATTAGTTTCTATTACTTTTACTTTTTTTTTCATGGGAGGTAGAGTAGCCCAGGAAAGAAGATTGAAAATCCTGTCTTCATGCAACAGGTTTGTAGGAAAGTGTGCAGGACAAGTTACTATTTGTGTTTAGATTCTACCCAGGCTTGGTGTGGACTGAAAAGTTACCTATCACACCCTCGCTCAGAAGCAAGGTAAACAGGATGAGCACTCCTGGTTTTCCTAGCAGGCTCCTGTGGTTCAGGACAGGGAAGGCCAGCTTCCAGCCAAGCATGCACATTTCCAAACTGCTACTGCTAGTAATCCATTCCCAAAGCCAAGGACTGGCCAAGGACAATGGAAACAAGGGCTGGAACCACACACTTCATCTATTGTATGCTGTTTGGCAAAGCTACAGGCTGCCTTCCTTAGAGAGCTAGGAGTCATAGGGGAATGGACAGGAAGCCACCAAGCTTCCCATGATATGAGAAATAATTTCATTACAGAAATATCTTTATCAGAATTTCTCACCTGTGTCTCTCAAACAATGGAAAAGAGCTCCCTCATTTATTTTGGGTTGGTTTCAGAGGGACTAGAAACTCACTGATACAGCTTTTGAATACATTCAATTCCTAGGACTATTTGCTTTTATCAAGGACTGGTATCAAATCACTTTCACCATTGCTCTTCTGAAGGGTGGAGCCATAACCATTAAAGTCTGTCTGAATAAACTTACCTCTGTGTTGAGGCAGGATGGAGGAAGTAAAGATTAATAGATACAGAAAATTGGTAATTTAAAAACTATGTAAAAGAAGAAAGGCCAGTGAGGTAGCTTGTGGGCTAAGTGCCTGCTTTGGCAAGTTCAGGGACCAGGGTTCAATCTCCGGTCTCACATGCCTTGCCAGCCCTGCCTCCAGAACACACTGAGCAGGCAAACAAGTCTGGGTGTGGTGGTGTGCACCCATAATCCCAGTGCTGGGGAGGCTAAAAACAGGAGGATCACTATGAGTCTGAGCTGCAGAGTGAGATCTGCAAAAAAAAAAATGGAAAAAAAAAGGAAAGAAAGAAGAAAGGAAAAGAAAAAACAAAAACAAACAAAAAAAAGAGTGAGCAACTTCGAGACACATAGTGACCCAAGGTTGTGACATCTCTTTTCCTTCTAGGAAATTCACTCAAAATACCTTCCCCAGGGTCTTAAATACACAATAAGCCTGTAACACGGACCTTTGCTTTTCTCCCCACAGCCCTCCATCCTTAGGGACAAAGACCTATCAAATGAATAGCAGTATCTCTAACTTTAAAACATATGCAAAAGCATAAAACTAGACCCATGTCTATCATCATGCCGTAAACTAAGATAAAAATGGATTTTAAAAACTGGATCAAAGATCTAAATATTAAAACAGAAACATTAAATATACTGGAAAAGAAGGTAGGTAGAAATCTTGAAGATATAGTGGTAGGTGGAGAGTTCATGAACAAAAACAAAATTGCATTGGAAATACTTCAAAGAATTAGTACCTAGGATCTCGTCTTATGGAAAAGTATCTTCCCTTCCTTTTCTCATTTCCCCTATCCCAGTTTCCTTGTCTTTTGAACAGTTTCTTCCTGTTTCCCAATATCTATTGTACATTTTGGATCTTACTTTTAGCTCCTCACACTAGAGAGACAATGTGATGTTTATGCATGTGGGTCTGATTTATTTCACTTATGGATATGACCTCAAGTTTATCATTCTTTACAGCTGTGTAGCTCTCCATTGGATAAAGATAGCATATCTTTTTTATCCATTCCTCAATTAATGGGCATCCAGGTTGTTTCCAAGCTTTAGCTATGACAAATTGTGCAGTGTAAGGATAGGCAGAAATTTTATGAACAAAACCCAAACTGCACAGGAAATACTTCAAAGAATCAAGAGTTGGGATCTGATCTCATTAAAAAGTTTCTCCACATCAAAAAAAAATCACCTACAGAGTTAAAAGATAACCCACAGTATGGGAAAAAATTGTATTTGTTTCTCTTCTCTTCTCTTCTCTTCTCTTCTCTTCTCTTCTCTTCTCTTCTCTTCTCTTCTCTTCTCTCTCTTCTCTTGTGAAGAGTAAAAGCAAAAGCCAAAACAAATAGCAGAAACAAAGACAGAAATAGGACAATGTATAGCAGTACATATGTTACAGGTTAAAAAAAAAAGAATAGCAAATTAACAGTGGTTGTTGTATTTCTATTTTTATCATCAGATCTATTCCTCAGGTTAAGAGAACGTTATGCAAAAGTGGACCAATAATTGATTATTAATGCTTGTTTTCAAGAAACCTTAACTTTTTCTATTTTATTGTCTTCTTTAGTTTTTTTAAATTTAATTTTTTATTTTGAAGAGTAAAAACAGAAGCAAAAACAAATAGAAAAAAGGCAGAAACAAGGTAAAGTGCAACAATATTTATGCTACAGATTTTCAAAACAGGAATAGCTAATTAATAACAGTTGTTGCATTGTCTATATTTATCACCAAATCTGTTGCTCAGAGTAACAGATATAATTACTCAAGATTGGGAAAATAATTGAATATTGGCACTTGCTTTCAAGAAATCTTGTTTTTTTCTTATCTTTTTTTGGTTTTAATGTATTTTAAAGAAAGTATAACAACTGCTAATACATTAAAAATGGTACACATTTAGGAGACCAAGGTGAGAGGCGTTCAACCATGGGTTTTGTATTACACACTGCTGTCCTTGATGTAGTTGCTCAGATTATCAGCACACAGAGTTAGCCAGGGTGAAAATTCTACGCATCAATTGTTATTTTCAAAAAACTGATGGCAATTACAAGTACAATCATCCCAACTATCCTGTCTATACCCTTGCATGTCTTTTCTCCTTTCTCTTATCTTTGTTGTTTAACTCTTAAGTTATTTCTCTCCATTTTATTATATCTATTATACCTTTCAGGTTTTATTTATTCCTTCAGGTTCTTACAGTAGGGAGACAATGTGACATTTGCACATGTGGGCCTGATTTATTTCATTTATGAGTGTAGACTCTAGTTCATCTACTTATCTAGAAGGGCTTTGAGTTTATCTTTCCTTATAGCTGAGTAATACTTCATTGTATAAAAATACCACATCTTTAGCACCCATTTCTCAAGTGATGGGCATTTTGATTATTTCCAAGATTTGGCTATAACAACTTATGTTGCCATAAACATGGATGTACATCTATCACTACGGTATGGTGTTTTCGGTTGTTTTGGGAAAAATACCCAGAAGGGAATAGCTGGATTGAATGGGATTTCCAGTCCTAGTTTTTTGAGGAGTTTCCACACAGATTTCAAAAGAACCAATGACAAAAATCATATGATCCTGGTACAGTTGGTTAAAAAATTTTCCCATGCTGAAATACATCAAAGAATTTACAACTGGGATCTCATCTTATTGAGAAGTTTCTGTGTGTCAAAAGAAATCACCAGCAGAGTAAAAAGATAACCTACAAATAGGGAAATAAAAGTATAACAAACAATCACTCAGACAAAGGACTTCTACTTAAATTATATAAAGAACTCTGTAATCTCAGCTCTTGGAAGGCTGAACATAGGTGGGTCACTATGAGTTGGATCTATGTAGCGAGACCCTGTAGACAAAAGAAAAGCTTGAGTTTATATCGTTTAAGCTGGGCTATGAGTACTAGAACTCCATTACGCTATCTTTTTCCTTAAAAAATTATATAAAGAACTAAAAAAGTATTTACCCCCTAAAACCTGAAGACCCAAAAATGGGCATGTGAGATGAATACACACTTCTCAGAGGAAGAAATACAAGTGGAAAATAAGTACATGAAAAAATGTTTCACAGCACTGGCCATTAGAGAAATGCAAATTAAAACAATATAGAGATACCATCTCAGCCCAGAAAGAATGGCTATCATAAAGAAATCAACTAATAACAAATGCTGGAGTGGCTGTGGGGAAAAAGGAATCCTCCTCCACTGCTGGTGGGAGTGTACACTAGTACAAACAAAAGATTTTTGAAATAAATATGGATGACCTTCTGAATTTCCACAAGATCTGTAGTGATTTTACTCTTTTCATTCCTCAGTGCATGAACCTCAGTCTCATCTTTTCTTTTTTTTTGAATAAGGTTGACTGAAGGTCTATTAATTAATTTTATTTATTCTTCTTCGTTTTTTTGTTTGTTTGTTTGTTTGTTTGTTTTTACTTTAGGGAAGGGCCTACAGGGTGTTCAGTGTCTCACTACTAGATCAGACTCATAGTGATCTGACTGTTTACAGCCTCCCAAGAGCTGGGATTACAGGCCACCATGCCCAGTCTCAATTGTCATCTCAGCATGCACCCAGGGGTGGGGCCAGCACGGCAGGCCTGGTGACCAAATCCCAGGTCCCTGTGTCTGCTTTCAGGTGCTTTAATTACCTGAGCTATTTGGACAGCCCTTATTTTATTTATTCTTCCAAAGAAACAACTCTAATTCATTAATTCTTTGTATTGTTTTCTTGGTCTCCATTGCACTAATTTCTGCTCTAGTCTTTTATCATTTCCTTCCTTTTATGGGCTTTGGGATTGCATTGCTCTTGTTTTTCAAGAGGTGCAACAAGAACATCTGATGGCTTGACTGGAAAATGAAAGCCTTCCAAGTTCACCATGTGGTTGTTGGCATGGCTCATCTCCCTCCCACTTGTGGTACTGGGATTCTTTCTTCCTAGGCTCTCTCAGGTCCAGGCCATGTGGGCCTGTCTAGCATGCCCTCTTCTTCACCATAAGAGTCTGCTGATGAGACCTATGACCAAACTTTCCATAACCCAACTGCAGAAGGGCCGTGTCATGGTGGCTGTCATATTCCTCCCACTACAGGTCTCCAGATACAGTCTCTCCTTAGAAGGAGAAGATAGCAGAAGAGGGGTTCCCAAAAGGCAAGGATCCCTGGCTCTTAAAAATCTGCATGGCACAGGCAGGCCATGGAAGTGGGAAACTAACAAGATGAAATTTTTGGGAAGCACTTAGGACTCAGGTAAGATCCACTTCTGTCATAGCTTGTTTAATAATAATGAGACTTGGACATAATACATTAATTAACTGCACTAAGTCAATTCTGTGCCTTTTGGTTAGAATGTGAACTTGACTGATCATTGGCTTTCTGTGCATGAGAAACACCTGTTTCAGAGCACACAGTCATTATGTACAGCCACAGCCTAGTGGAGGCGTGGAAGCTATTCTACAATTGGCCTGGATTTTGTGCTGTCGGAAAATAATCAGTTTATTTCAATTTGAGGCTTAGACTGGATTGAATAGTGGTCTTCAAACTCATTGATTTTGTTCTGGTCCTAAGGTGCTCCTCCTCCTACTCTCTGTTATGTCATCCCTGCCCCTTAGGTTGTAATTAACTAAGTTAATTAGATTTTGTGCTCTAGGTTTTATTAATCTAACAGAATTCCTGTGTTTAAAACTTCCATAATTCAATTTTGCAGGAAAAATAGCTTTATAATGAGCTTTTAAAAACTCTTTACTTTCTACCCCCCATTTATAGACCAAATTAATATTTTATGCATTTAGAAATACAGAAGTCTGGGGCCAGGGAGATGGCTCAGCAGAATAAGCACTTGCCTGGCAAGTGCAAAGGCCTGAGTTCAATCCCCAATTCCACCAAAAATAAAGAAATATAGAAGTCTTCTCAGGGGTCAGTTTTTCCCTTACCTTCTTTCTCCCTTTACAAAATGCTTATAAACACATATGTACATACGTGTATAGTTGTTAGACCTGCAGCTAAAGAGAAAAATCTCAAATCCCTACAAGGTGGATGTTAAAAATTGGCTAAATTCCATATTCAGCCCACACAAAGTACTTCCACAATCGTGACAATCATCTACTGGTCTATTACCAATTCTAAAGATCAGAACTATGTTTTATTGCTCTTAGTCTCTTCTTCACTTTGGATCTCCCGACCCCACTCCAATCTCATTAAAAGAGCCTACCACATTGATTTGAAATTGTACTGATTTGACCTAGAATTTGTGCCAAGAATCACTCACTTAGAAATGAATCCTGATTCTAGAAACAGCCATAGTAGCTCCAACCCCCGCCCCACATTCTGACAAGGCTGGCTCAAGCCTTGGGCTGGGGGTGCTTTATTTACTAAGCAAAGAGAGGCCATGTGTGACTTTCCAGGGGAGTCTACTGCTCTTCCCTCCCACACTCCCAAGACATAAACAACATGCTACATAAATACGTGCTACAACTATAAACACAAACAAAATTAGAACACTCCTTTCTCCAAAACCAGAAAACTGGAGCTCCCCAAAATGGAGTCTTTTCTGCATGCTAGGTAGCCTCAGTCACGTAAAGGAAAGCCTTGCCTGAGTTTTGCTATCACAGGTTCCTTAACCTATTGCCACAGGAGCCTTCCAGCCCCTACCCCTGCAGGGGACATGTGCATATACCTAACTGGAAAGGTAAGTTAACCTTGTTTATTGTATGCATTAATCGGTTCTGTCACATTTGTATGTTATTTGGTATCTTTCCAATGTCAATTCCATCTGTAATAGGTCCTTTCCAAGACTCAGCCAATCTGTGTGTTTTGCCTCTTCTTCATTCTGCAATCTGTGGGGTTTAAATCTCTATCGGCTGAGTTCCCCAGGAATAAAAGAAGTTGCGGAGTCCAGAAGCCAGAACAGTTGGCATCCTGCATCAGGGGCCAGATAAATGCAGCCCGGCCAACCTGCGTGGAGGATTTGCTTTATGTAACGTGCCTTGTTAACAGTCTAGACATAAAGATGAGTATGAAAAAAAAAAAACTCTACCCTCAAAAATTCACAATCTGTTTATGGAAGATACACACAAATACACCCACAGTATGTGTCCCAATATTCTGAGTGATCACTGGAAATGAGTGAGAAATGAAAAAAAATCCTGAATGAAGACCATAGGGACCTCATATGTAAGTTGATATTTCAGGTACAATATAGGACGAAAACAGCTGCAGTAAGCAAAGAACGTATAGTTGTTACATTGAAGAAAAGCTATTTGGATTCAAAAATTTGCTGGATTTTTTTTTACCATGCAGTTTCAAAAATAATAATACAACTTGAATGGCAGTTTTTCAACCATAGGTCAGATTACCAAGGGTTCTATAATAAAGAAGATTTTGCACACTTATTTGGCTATTCTGTCAGTAAACACTGCATAAAGATTTGAATTTGGGAGGACCAGCAAGATAACTCCATGGGCTATGTGCCTGCTTAAGCAAGTGCAGGGGCTGGGGTCTGAGCGCTGGCACCATATGCTGCACCAGCTCTGCCCTCAGGTGCACCGAGATGGCCACTGAGTCTGGGCTTGGAGGTGTGCACCTGTATTTCCAGCACTGGGGAAGCTGAAAACAGCAGGATCACTGCTAGTTCAAGATTCATAGTAAGACCCTATATACACACAAAGAAGAAAGAAGAAAGAAAGAAAAGAAAGAAGAAAGAAAGAAAGAAAGAAAGAAAGAAAGAAAGAAAGAAAGAAAGAAAGAAAGAAAGAAAGATTTGAATTTGAGTCTAGGAAATACATATGCATGAATCAGTGAACAGCTGTGTCCCTGTACCTCATAAACTACACAACCACAGCTTAGACTGAGGGAGACTTTGGAGATTATGTAATCTAACTTCTCATTTTACATTGTGAGCAGCACAAATTTCCACTGTAATTAAGTCTTCTGATGCTTGCTCTCAGGTGGAGTTGGCTAAAACTACATCAAAATTCAGTCTTTAGGAAGAGGCTAAACCTGGAGCCACATCCCCACCCCTTTTTCGTTTTCTTTTTAAATTCTGATGCAGTCTCACAGCCTTCCAGAAGACTGAGGTTACAACATGCACCAGCAGGCTGTCTCCTTACACTCTTGTATCATGCTTTAGGGAGGAACAGAAGGACAAGAGAAAAGGCCATAGGTGGCTCATCCCCTGGCTTCAAGGCTGTCTCTTGCTTGGGCAGGCCATGGTCCCTTCCTGGGTCACCAGCCCATTGGAGTCAAACTCAGCCTCCCCTGGGGTCTGCACACCCTGCTCCTGGGGCTTCCTCTCTCTGTCCCTCTCACATCCCTTCCTCACTGAACAGCAAGGGCTGCTTGTGATAGACCAAAGTCCTCTCTCTCCTACCTCTGCTCCACTTCCTCCTCCTGGTTCCCAGTAATCACTGGGTAGGAGGAAGGGGTCCCACTGCCATGAAGCCCCAGAAGGGCAATCCGTTCCTCTCCTTCTATCTCTGCTGAGCCAGGCTTGGCACACAGTAGACCATTTTCTTTTTAAAGAAAATACTTGCTTTATTTCATGTGCAGTGGGATCCTTCTAGTACACTTGACTTCTGCCTCTGAAAATCACTGCCATCTCCACTTTTAAGTAGAAAGAACTATAAATCGAGTCCCGTGAATGAATGAATATATATATATATATATAGTAGCTTTTAAGCAAAAATGGTTTTCTTGGTGCTTGTTGCCAACCAAGACATGGCATGCAAATTATTTGCTTTAATGTCCCTAATAGTCACATGACCATTTTTCTAGTCGGTGGTGTTTTTCCATCCAGAAGTCCACCTCATGGTTGTATGTGTAGTGTATTAGGTTTTGTAAAAAGATGACATAATGTCTTCTTGAATGTTTTATCTAAGAGAAGAAATATGATGGGGTACATGCTACTTCCAGCTGAAGCAGGACAAGTGGGGATATTTTTTGTTTCTATTAAATAATTCAGATAGTCTTTGCTTTGATGCAGAATATAAAAAACAGGTTTAAAACTACTATAGGGAAGAAAGCAAATTACTAATATGATCTGGGTGACCAAAAGATGTCTTCTCACAGAAGTGCAAGTCAAGTCTTTCTCCATAATGGATGTACACGTCCTTACTTTTCTCAGTTGCCTTACTAAAGAGTATTATGGTGTTAGTACTACAAAAAATGAAAATCCAATGAACGTGGTTCCAATGAGACCTGCAATCTGAGAGATCACGGCTCCCAGTTCCATCTTCTGATTGTAGCACTGACTTTCTCCACCTTCTGTGGCCTCTACAATGATTTTTTCAAAAATACCCACTGAGAGATTCAGTTTCCAAAGAGACCAAAAATACAAAGAATGGTGTAAGTGATTGATAAAGCTCTGAAAATGCTCATGGGTGGTTGAATGCATGTTGCGCAGTTACTTGCTTATATAAGATTTTGAATTTTGTTCAGGAGCTTGTCTAATCACAAAATCCAGTTGTGATACAAGTAAAAATGTGCTTATTGTGATAGACAATGCCTGTTGCCTGTATGAGCAGCTTATGCCAGTTGAGGTAATGTTGATCAAAGTAGCGATGCAAGTTTCAGACTTAAAATTCTTTGATCGCCACTCTTCCAATATCCTTAGTCAATGTAAATAGATTCTTGTATGATGCCAACTGCGGCTGTACACCTCTTTTTCTCCTACGTGTAATTGCTTGCCCTATTTGATGGGTTCCTTTTATTCTCATTCATGGAGTTGTGGTCATTTTGATCCTTCTAGAGTATCTTTTAGCAGTCTGTGTAGTGCTGGCTTCATCATCATGAAGTTCTTTAGTTGTTCTTTGTCGTGGAGGTATTTCACATCTGATTAAACTTGAAAGAGAGTTTTGCAGGACATATCAGTCTGGGCTGGAATTTGTTTTCTTACAAGACTTGAAGTACTTTGTTCCATGGTCTTTTGACTTGATGGTTCATGAAGAGAAATCTGCTGTTATTCTGATGGGTTTTCTTTTTAAATGTGATCTGTTTCTTTTCTCTAGCAGCTTTAAGTAAACTGCTCCTGTACTGAATTTCTGGGATCTTGATTATGACATGTCTGACATGACATGTCTGATTAATTGGGTTGATAATATTACTTGGAGTTCTATATGCTTCAGTTACCTGAATGTCAGATTATTTCCTCATATTTGGGAAGTTTTCTGCTATTACTTCTGTCCATATTCTTTTTATATCATTTGTATTGACTCCTTCTTTCTCATTGATGCCTATTAGCTTTATGTTGTTCATCTTTGCATTGTCTTGCAGATGTTGAACTATTTTTTCCTGCATCCTAGTTGTTTTTAAGAGATCTATGCTTACTTTTTCACTAGCTGTAATGGTGTCTTTCAGGTCAGAGAGTCTATTTTCACTTTCACTCAAATGCATTCGCCAGCTTGTGGATTGAGGTTTTAATTTCCTGTATATCTCTTTGAATCTGCTTCATGCATTCTGTCTTTCCTATATTGCTCATGCAAGGATTCCATTAGTTTTCTATTCTATATTTTTTGTCAGTGTCTCCTTTTCTTTTAAGTTGTAAATCTTTATTACAAATTAAAAATAAAGTTCTTAAATATCTCAAGTTGACCAGATATGAAACAATTTAAAAACCTTTAAAGGTGTATTGAGAAAAACCAGGATTTTTTAAAAAACACATCACAGTTGTCATTACCAAAAAGAGACTTCTTCAGGTAAAAATAATAAAAACCTCATGATGCATAGATAATGAATACAGTTCTAATTATCTGGTCAGTGGGCAAAAAGCAAGCCCTTAAGGTCTTCAGTTCCAATCTTTTGTTCATTTCTTATTACTGGAATTTTCTATTCATGTCTTTCTTGCTGGATGACTAAACCGGATGATGATAGAGATGTTGAGTCAGCGTTTACTCAGCCCCGCACTGCTCAGCCTCGGGAGCGGACGAATTCTCAGCTGGTGGATCGGCTGCTTTTGTCTCTTTGCCATCTTGTGGCTTAGGGTTTTCTGGGCATCTGCGTTGGTAGTTGAAGTTGCGACAATACTGACGTTGAGGTGGCTGCTGACCTTGGGTCTCATCTCCGTGATTTTCCTTATCTTCTTTGTTGCCATCCTCTCTAGGCTGTCCTTGGCGAGGAGGGCCCCTGCGGAATCGTGGTCTATAACCTCGATACATATTCTGTCTCCCTTGTCCACCTTGCACAGGAGGGTTAGAATACTGTGGTCAATGCCCACAGGGTCTCCGCATGTAGTAAGGTGGGAACCTTCGCCTGCGGTAGGGCCGGCGTTGTTGGGCCTGGCCTTCAGGAACACTCTCTGATCCCTCATTCTTTTCCCCACTCTCACTGTTCTGGTAATTCTGCTGGTAATTGCGTGGAG
This sequence comes from Ctenomys sociabilis, assembly GCA_004027165.1. Lineage (NCBI taxonomy): Eukaryota > Metazoa > Chordata > Mammalia > Rodentia > Ctenomyidae > Ctenomys > Ctenomys sociabilis. The sequence continues at coordinate 91,316 of PVKA01003365.1, forward strand.
GACCCCATGACGTGGATGGCGTCTATAATGGTTACGGTCTGCTGCGTATTTACTGCCTTGAACTGGAGCTCCACCAGGGCCTGTGACATTTGCTGCCTCTGCGCCCTCTTCTCCTTCAGCAACACCAAACCCCACCCACAGTCTCTCCATCTCCTACGCCGAGAAGGTCCTTCCTGGGGTTATGCTTCATTATGGCAGTCTGGTGTACAAGTACATCTTCCTGGGTGTCATTCCTGTTGATGAAGCCATATCCGTTTCTCACACTGAACCATTTTACTGTTCCCAAAACAATCGTTGCAGTGACGTTCTTATCCCCGTGGGCAGGTGCCACCGATGTGAGGCCCTCCAGGCCGCTGCTCCCTGTGCTGCTGCCTGTGGTGCTGGGCTTGGTATCAGCAGCACTGAGGGCAGGGTGGGGGAATGGGGGCAGCTGCTGGCTCTCAGTCTCGCTGCTCATGGTTGCGGTGATGGTGGCTAGGGCCAGCTTGGCTCCTCCTGGGGTGTGATGGTAACTAGGAACTGTGGCCGTATCTCGGGGTCCAGTGTATTCTTTAGAAGCACTTAGTAATTCTATCATTATAGTCATCATTTCTTTTTTACTTCAGAGATTATTTCTGATCTGATTTCCTCTATATCTTTCTGCAGTTGTTTCTTTACTTCAGACACTATTATTTACTATTTATTATCAGAGATTTCAGGTGTGTGATTTCCAGTTTCTTCTATGGTATTGTCTCCTGCATTTGCTCTGGGTGGGTCTGAGGCCTGATAATACATTTTGCCCCTTCTCTTTGTTATTTTGTATAGCAATGTCCTCTGACCATTGGTGTAGAGCTTTGGTGCAGTAGTGTCACGTCTGGGATCTACAGAGTTCAAACTTGTCCAGGTGGGTGTGGCTTCAATCTGGCTGCTGTGCTCCGCTTCTTACTGGTGCAGCCCTTGGAAGTGAACTCACTGTGCCACTCTGGCAAGATGTTCTTCTCCTAGATCAGCTGGGTGGGTCTTGCCTCTAGCCTCACTGCACGGAGTTCTGCTGCAGGTTCCACACGAGGGCTGTTTGATGGAGGAAGTTACACACACACACACACACACACACACACACACACACATACACACACACATACACACACATGCCTGGCTGGGTGCTGGCTGGAATGAGCATCCAGTGGGCAGGTGGGTGATCACCCACACACACTGGGCCTGGGTACTGGCTGGAGAGTGAGGATCCAGCAGCCCCGGGAGGTCCCACTCACACACTGGGCCTAGAAGCTGGCTAGAGTGAGGATCTGGAGGGCCAGTGGGTGGTCCCACTCCCAATAGGCTATTTTCTGAATGAATGGGCATTTTTTTCTTTCTACCATTCAGACCTTTCCATTTACGTGCATGGCTACAGCTACCCATGCTGTTTTTTTGGTTGCTTCATCCAGCCCCAGCTATCCAGGCTGTGCCTGTCATTTCCTCCATCAACATCAGCTGACTGCAGCGCAAACACTTTCAGTTCCTTTTGCACATCTCCATGTGCGCTCAGCAGTGCGCCTCTCTTCTAGGCATTTGGATAATATCCATGCTTTTCTTGTCTTTTTAAACCTTCTAGAGAAAGAATACCTTTGGTGATCTCATCCCCACCTCAAGAATTTAAAGAAAGAAACAAACCTATACTTACAAAATAAAGTGTAAGTGATAAACCCCAGAAACTGCAATTACAATAAGTTCTCAACTTATGTATGAGTTCCATTCCAGGATAATGATCATAAGTCAGGTTTGCATGTGGTACACCCATGAGTCATATGTAGTACGCTTGTGAGCCTTATATAGCATCCCTGTGAGACTTGTACAGCACACCTGGGAAGGCTCACTACTTGAGCATTCCTAAGTGGGGGAACGTACTGCAGTAAAACACAATGAGCGTTTTGGCCAAAATTTCATGAGAGGTAAGAAAATTTACAGGAGGGCTTGTCAGAAGATAGATCAATATATTATCATTTATATAGTGTCTAAAATTTTCAAATATGCATGTAGACATTGATTAGTATTTTAATATATATAAACCTTTTTTTTTCATGGTACCGGGAACTGAGAGCGCCAAATCCTACCCACTAGACCACCAGAGAACCTCAATTTTTTGGTCTTATTTTTACTATTTTCTTTTTTGGTATGGGGAATCAAACTCTAGGCCTCGTGCTCGCTAGGCAGGCCCTGCACTGCTGACCTACAGGTACTGGGGATTGAACTCAGGACCTTGATCTTGCCAAGCAGGTGCTTATTCTACTGAGCTATCTCCCCAGCGATACATAAACATTTTAAAAACTATCTCAAAATCAAATTTCTAGAGGACATCTGCTTCTAATATTAACCTATTCTGATCGGTAATTCTATTGTTTTTTTCACTTTTTAATATTTTTTCCTAAGAGCACAAAGGAGAAAAAAGAGAGTGACATACAAGAATGGATATCGCACAGAATTTTCAAACAAGAATAGAAAATTAACAATGATTTCTATACTGCTTATGTTTATCATCTAATCTGTTGCTCAAATTAATAGATATGAAGATTAGTCAAACATTAGCACATGCTTTCAATAAACCTTAATTTTTTCTTACTTTTTATTTTTTAAATTTATTTTAAAGAGTATAAGCTTAATTGATAAGACATTAAAAACCATACACATTTAGAAGAACAAGATGAAAGGTATTCAACCCTGATTTTTGTACTGTACTTTTCTGTCTTCAGTGTAGTTGCTCAAATTACAGACATTAGCACATAGAGTTAGGCAAAGTGAAAGTTTTAAACACTAACTGTTGCCTCAAAAAAGCTGAAGGAGATTTTGGAGAGGCCACTGGAGACATGGTGCTGCTGTGGGCTATCTCTGTTGTGCGCTATGTTTGGTGGAAAGGCCCATTTTCCAGTCCAAGATTTTCGTGGCCACCACGTCGGGAGGTGGTGTGATTCGTGGCCTGCCAGGAAACAATGAGTGCTGCATCTGCGCGGGAAACTTGCCCCAGACAGAACCAAAGACACTCTTCGATCATTTTCGATGATCACAAAAGCATAGTGTACCATCTCACTGTTTTCACTGTTCTAAGGATGCGTCTCCTTCCGCTTTTGTTTCGCGTTCGTCTTCTGTTAAGTTTTTCCTAATCACCTCCTCTTAATGAGAAACTGAAGGCCTATTTCACTTTCATTCTCCCTTGCTTCATTCCCAAGAGTCGTTCAACTTCGAACAACTTACTGTGTCCTTAACAATGTAATGTTTAGGGCACAGCTGCTTTATGTAACGGAAAAGCTTCGAATGTCAGCTGCTGTAATCTCTCCCCCACTTTCAAAGTCGTAGAGGAATTAGCACTATTGTAGTTGTCACGGTGGAACAAAATCAAACCTGTTCAGAACTAGTATTTACTTAATCACTCAGCATGGCTTTATCAAGTGTCTACCATCCATCAAACGCCATTCTGGACATTGGAGTACAGAAGAGAGAACCCACATCCTCATAATTTTTCTGAAGTGTGTGTGTGTGTGTGTGTGTGTATTGAAGATAGGTGCTGAGAACAGACTTGTCCAAAGTTTTGGGAGACAAAGAGATTTTTAACATCACACTTTGGAAAGAAGTTCCTAGGCTGATTTCACGCGGTCTTTCTCCTCCCCTATTTTAATTATGCAATTTATTGGTTTATAGCACCAGAAAATTCTCTGTCATGTATTAGTCAGCTTTCCCGTAGTTAGGACACAAAATCCAGCACCCACAATTTAGAGGACAGACTTTGGTTATAGTTTCTGGGGACTCAGTCCTTACTTGGCTAACTCCAGGGGCAGAGAAACTACCCACAGTGGAAGGGCCAGGCAGAGCACCGTGCTTAGGTTGTGATAGCTGAGGAGCAAAGCCCAGGGGCAGGGCCAGCGAGGAAAGAGCAAAGAGCAGCAGACACACCCAGAGTCGTGCCTGTGCTGGGCCACGCGGCCAGGCATTTCTCAATCCAGTCATGTGCTGATGTGTTCAGATTAATAGTCTCACCCTAAAGATGCCACTTTGGACTTTAATCTGAAGATGGAAGGCCAGAAAATGCATGGAAGACTGTCCCAAAGAAGTCCCTTTCTCTATCTAATATCAGACTTGCCAAAAACAAATACACTTGATATTTTAACTGAGGAAGGTTAAACTTGTATCACAGAAAAAGAAAGCAAAAATCAAACACCACATCTACATCTAGGAAAAAATTTGTCCCAGGCCACTGCCTATTTTCCAACCCTATTCATCTCTCCTAAAAATTATTCAGTTATCTTCCCTCCAAAGTGCCTATCTTTTACAAAGGAGGTATGTAAGCTTTATCTGGTGCTCATCTACGTTTTATATTATGTTTGGCTCCCAAGCACCTGTTTATACTGATAGATTTGTATTCTTCTTGTCTCATTGGTCTGTTTATTGTCCATTTATTTCAGCAGATTCAATTATAAAATCTTCAGGGGCAAGTGTGGACTTGCTCGGATTGTTCTGTTCACAATTGTACAGTAATCACCACTGTCCAGTTCCAGAACATCTTGATGCCCATCACGATGCCTCTGTTCCCACCTCCTCCCGTTCTTCAGTGACCACTGCTCTACTTCATTTCTTCATGAATTTGCCTATTCTGAGCATTTTACGTAAATTATGTCATGTAATACATGGCCTTCTGCATGTGGCTACTCTTATTAGCACAATGTTAAGGTTCGGCTGTGTTGCTGCGCCTTGTATGAGTGCCTCATTCCTATTTATCGCTGAACAATATTCTATTGTGTGTATGTGCCACATTGTATTTATCCATTCACCAGTTGATGAATAATTGGGTGTTTTTTGCTTTTGACATTATGAATAATGGTTCAATGACTGTTTCTGAGAAATTCCTTGTGGGGATATACATTCTTAGTTCTCTTAAGTATATACTTAGGACCGTGATATAGTTTTGCTGTGATCTGTGGCTCATGTGTTGGAAGTTTGGTCCTCGTGCTGGTACCATGGTGGAGTTGGGGCCCCATTTGAGATAACGAAGTAATTAGGGGTGCCTCTCTCAGAAGGGGATGATACTGGTCTTCTGGACTAAACTAGGTCATTGAGTAGGTCGTCATGGAAAGAACAAGACCAGCCCCTCCCTGGACCCTGGCTTCCTCTCTCGCCCTCTAATCTCTTCCATGCGCACTCCCACTGTTATAATACCACTTACTGTGAAGCCCTCACTAAAGGATGAACCCATGGGGACACCCACTCTTGACTCTTCAGGCTCTAAAGCTGTGAGCCGTATAAACTTTTTTCTTTGTAGACATACAGCCATATAAAAAGGACTAAATCACAGTAGAATAGCTGCAAACATGGTAACCTTGTAACATTATGAAAAATGCCCACACTGCTTCCCAAATTGGCCGCACCTTCTTACAGTCTGGCCAATAATATATGAGGACTCAGTTTCTTCACTTCTTTCCCAATACTTGTTAATATCTATTGTTATTATTATTATTGTTATGCTAAAGAGGATAAGCTGGCATTCCATTTTGATTTGCATATCCCTTATCACTAACAATGTAAAACCTCTTTCCATGTGCTGTTTCAGCTGTTTCTATATCTTCTCTAAAGAAATATCTGCTCAAATACTTTGTCCATTTTTTTATTTTTTGCCCCTTTTTTTCAAAATTGGCTCTGTCCTTTTTTTGTCATTGAGTTGTGGTAGTTACTTTATATCCTGGATAAGGTCTCTTTGCAGATATATTACTTGCAAATACGTTTTGCATATTCCATATGTTATCTTCCTACTTCAGTAATTGTCCTTTAGAAGCACAAAAGTTTTTAATTTTAATCAAGTACAGCATAATATATGTAACCACATGAGACACCTGAAAGTATAACTCTGCAGTTTGCTTTTCTTTATTTTATTTTAGTGTATTTAGTACAGGGTCTACAAGGCCTCACTACTCAGACTGGACTCGCAGTGATCCTCCTGTTTGCAGCCTCCCAAGCACTAGGATTACAGGCACGCGCCGCCTCAGCCAGTCTCAGTCACTGTTGCAGTGCACCTGGGGGCAGGACTGGCACGACATGCTGGGGATCTAACCCCCAGCTCCCGTGAAGTTTGCTTTTTCAGTTCAGCATTATATTCTTGAGGTTTGTCTATGTTATATATGATGTTGTTAACTTCTGCACAGGGTTTCATGGTATATCCTGAGGGGATGTGACTGACCTTGTCAGATACAAAAGTTATGTTTCTTGTTATACAGGTCTTGCTTCATCTTGGTCTTAACCATCCAGCAGAAAAGTATAAAAATGAGGTATAAAAAGTAAAGCCATATTAATATGTTGAGCTATAAAAGGCTCAAGTCGACAAATTCTGACATTTCCACCCCTGTGGATAACCCACTGCTATTATAGACCACTGGACTATGTTAGATTACTTTGTTGAATTCACACACCTGCAATATTTGAATGGTAATGGAATACCCATCTCTGACAAAAGTAAACAAAAAAGGGGATATAAATGAAGGACCATTTTGTAGTGATATATATATATATATATATGCATGTACAAAATAGAATAAATATACAGTCACTTTCTCTTGGTTCAATAAGAAAGATATATACTAATAGTGTTTAGACAAAATACCATATCTGATCTTGTACTATGAATAACTACTACAAAGACAACAATATACAATGTATTAATTATTGTAACTGTCCTACTAACCTGTTTTGAAACTGTCTCAATGCTATTTCTTCCTCAATAAAATTAATATAAAAAATGAAATAAATCAGATTCAAAAAACATATAATGTTGTTAGTTTGTTTGTTAAGACAGAGTCCTATATACCATATAGGACTATAGCCTATGTGCTATGTGCTACTAGCCCAGGCTAGCCTCAGACCTCTAGCGACCCTCAGTTGCACACGTGTGCCGCCACACTCCACTTATGCTTTTCTAGTTTACTTCTGATGCTCCACAGTTCTGCTGGATGAATAGACGACTACTGATCTCTGCAACTCTTGATGGATGTTCAAGTTCCTCCTGTGCTGCTGCTATCATTCACAGAAGTGGTGCAGTAAGAAACACTTTTGTGTATCTTTGTACAGCAAGTGGACAAAAGCCTGTCTTGTGAACAAATCTAGAAGTAGAAAATCTGAGTCTGAAGACATGGACTTCTTCACTTTTGTTGCCCTCCACAGTGTTCACACTAATTTCACTCTCCAGCTGCATGCCTGCTGCCATTTCCCCTTTCAGACCATAGCCTTCCCTTTTGTCAGATTCTTTTTCCTGTTTTCCACCAATTTTATGCTTATGAAATTGCCTTGCATGTGTGGCTTATGGTGAAACTGAACATTTCCCCACTTGTTTACTCATTGTCTTAGTCCATTCGGGCTGCTTATAAAATAGTAGACTGGTTGATAAGCATCTGAAATTTATTTCTCACAGTTCTTGCTTTTAATTTTTAAATGTTTTATTGGTACACATTTATTGTATGTAACTATTGCACTCATCCTGGGAATTGGTACGTGTACACGACGTTTCCTAATTCTTTGTGTGTCCTCTCCCCTCCCCCCTCCCAAATGTGTGTATCTGTGCACTTGCATAGCACATGACAATCACTTTCCTCATGGGGACTTCATGCATGTATGCAGCACTTCACAAAAAAAGGAGCAACTTTTTGCATAATTTAATTTGCTTTTTGAAAATTTGTGGGGCATTTTGGTTGATAAAATTTATTTTTATATTTTGAATTCTATCGTTTGATAATCATATTGACTAAATATTTTTCCCAGTCTATGTGCTGTCTTTTTATCTTATCTAATGGTCTAGAAAATATTTTATCTATCTATTTATTTATGTAATGTATTGAGTACAGGGTCTACTGGGTCTCACTATACAGACTGAACTCATAGTGATCCTATTTTCAGCCTCCCAAGCAATGGGAAACAGATGCTTGCCACCCTGCCCAGTCTTGCCATCTTAACATGCCCCTGAGGGCGCGGGTGGCACAGCATTCAAGGTATCGAATTCCAGTCTCTGTGCCTCCCTAAGCAGGTGCTTTAGTCCACTGAGCTATCTGGCCAGTCCTAGAAATTATTTTTGAATGAAGCTAATTTATCAACCTTGGGCAAGGGAGATAGCTTGGTGGGCTAAGCACCTGCCTGGCAAGTGCAAGAACCCAGCTCCAATCCCTGGTGCTGCATGCTGTGCCAGCCCCGGAACTCTGGGCATGGTGGTGCACACCTGTGATTCCAGTGCTGGGGAGGCTGAGACAGGAGGATCACCTTCATAGCAGGACTCTGTACCAAATAAATAAATAAGAGATTAATCACAGTAATGATTTATAAATCTTTTTTCTGTATGTGTTTATGGATGTATATAGCTCAGTTAAAAATTTTTATAATGATTTCCAAATGGTTCTTATTAATATTTTGAGTAGGCTGTTTCTTCTATTACATGCTCTTATTTTCTCTTTCTTTAATTCTTAGTTCTTATTTTCTTTTACTGGAACAAAAGGATGCAATTTATTTACAGTTTGATATAAAATTTAGAAAGCTTATTTGTAGTTTTGTGGAAATTACCTTATGCAGTAATACCTCGGTTCATGAATTGAACTTGTTCTACAGTTCTGGGGATGGTCAGTCACATTCCTCATCTAATGCAGAGTTCACAAATAGTCACAAGCTTTTGAAATGTTCATGAAGTGAGGTTTGCGGTGCAAATTGAGGAGACAATAATAATGTGCCTGGCTTTTTTTCCCCCGAGTGCTGGGATTAGAACCTAGAGCCTCTGACAAGCAAGGTAAGTGGTGTACCACCAAGTGACACTCTTAAGTCCCAAAGTTGAGAAGGATTTTTTTTTTTAAAGAAAATACCATGAGTATAACTTTTATTTTTTCTTCCGTGGTACCAGGAATTGAACTCAGGACCTTGCATTTGCCAGGCAAGCACTTATTTCACTTTGCTATCTCCCTGGCCACTAATAATATAGCATTAAGTTTGGTTTTCTTCCCTAATATTTAAAGTCATGACTACTTTTTCTTATAATACTAGCTTAACTGATTGACATTTGTATTTTAATAAAATAAAAATAAATGGAAAAAAAATAAAATAAAGTGGAAATCAAAAAAAAAATACTAGCTTAAAGTATAAATAGTGAAAATGGGCCTCTTTCTCTTCTTTCTGGCTTTAAAATAAATCATATCTTTATTCTTTTATTTGTCTGGTATTATTGGCTGCCGGAGTCTGTGAATTTACAATTATTTATAAACTGAAGTCTTGGAACAAATGAAATTGTAATATCAAACAAAATAAAACTAATATGTACAGGATATGATGGAAAACTATAATGTTTAAGCCTAGAAATTACTATAAAAAATCCTCCTCAAACTATGACCTCTCCCTCAGACCCATTTATCCCATCACTCTTTCCATTTCTTCCAGAAGATCTGGAAATCCCTTTTGTGAATGTCTTTAGCTGAACTGTCATGGTTGCCTTGATGGCCTGAATCCACCCCTAACATTTGCTTTTCTTGGTCACTTTGGGGAGGGGTCACACAGTGCCAGGTCCAGTGAATAAGATGAATGGGGACACTGTAGTGTTTTCATGAGCTGTCCCACCCTTGGGTGGCACTTGGTAGTTCGTACGCACTGTATTCTTTTATCACTTCTTATGAAGGCACTTGTGAAAGAGGACTTCCAGAACTTCTTCAACAATGATGTTTGCATCAAGAAAGATGATTAGTGGCAATTTGTCCTCTGCTGTAAAAAGTTTCTACATTTAGATATTACTCATAGATTTTCATCATTCCTCGTATTATCAGCTCCCATTCTAACCCCTCTTTCATAAATTCATTCAAACAACTAGTGAAACTTGATAAACATTCTCCCACTCTGGCAAAGAAAAACAGATGATCTTCAATGGCAAAGACACACATTGTATCTTTCTGTAGCAACGCCACTCAATTACCTAGTTCTTCAAGTTAGGTGTTCTTCACTGAATTTGGCTTATATTCCACCCGCACAAACACTCAGAAACCTTTTTGCACAATAAAAGTCCATTGACTGGTTGTCTCTCTCATAACACTTCCCTCAGTAGGTGTTCAAGATGAACACATTTCATTAAAGTGTATCAGCCTTAAGGGTTAGCGATCTCTCCCTGAGAGAACTTGAGGAAATCCACACCAAAGTCACTCCAAAGCAATAGCTTGGTCTGATCCTCATTTGAGTTTCCTGCTAAGTCATTAAAGCATATCTGGTCCGAAGCACCACGCGTTACTGCTCTAGGACGCGTTTATGCTTCACTGACTTCCTTCCCATCTCTTCACCATCATATGATCCACATAAATCCACTCTGATTCAAACAAATTAAAGTATTACCATTATCCAAAGTAGTCGTCTCTTGTTAAGAGGCAGAAACGAATTGGGTTGGACTAGTGCTCCGAGCATCCACACCCCAGCGCCTCGGATGGGATCTGTGCGTGTGCCTCCTGACTTGGACTTGGTCACATGGAGTGCTCGGGGACCCAAATGAGAAAAATAAAGGGTTACCATGACTTAAAGCCTGCTCTGAATGGAAGTGCTTTTTAATATACTCCAGAGGAAACAAGCTGGTGAAAAGAAAAATAATTTTCAGTTTAGTTCCCTATGGCTCTGTGGACCAAAACAGAACAAAACTCGCCTTCTGGTTTTCACTTTCCAAATACACCATGTTGCAGCACTTCTCTTGTGGAACGGGGACAGGACCTATGGCACTGTTCACACAGAATCACAGCTGTTTCAGACCAGGCTAAATTCTTTCCTCTCCACTTAAAAAGAAGCACACTTTGCACTGCTTTAGCCACTAGGCTTCGGAGTACTGAAGACTGGAGAGTTATAAGTTGCAGCGAGAAGAGGCAAAGAGATCCGCAGGGCAGCAGCGCGCACGGCGTGCACCCTCAGACTTCATGAGTGGAGCATTTGCAAAGGGCAGTGCTTACAAGGGTCTGCAGTTTATAACTTCTAAATATAATGCTATAATGCAAATACATTCTCCCCTGAGTAATGAGTTCATGAACAAACATGGAAAGGATGCGAGACTGGAGACGAGGTTGGGAAGAGGAGGCTGAGGATGAATTAGCCACGGGCTGCTCACTGCAGACTCTGTCTGCAGCCATGGGATCCGCTCGGCGCTCAGCGTGAACGCTCGGGGCACAGCCATGTGTGACAGGGCCCTGAACAATTCCCATCCGAGGCAACAGAGCAGGAATGCCGCTTGGCCCACCATGCGACAAAAATGTATGAAATCGCATTAGCAGAAAAACAAGATTTCTGGGTCTTACCACAGAAAGGCTTTTTTTCTCCCTCCTAGAGGAATGTTCACCTCTAATTGAACAACTGTTACCTTCTTTATTTCTACCTGAAAGTGGCTTTTGCAACTCATCATTAAGGGCAGGATCTTTAGAATCCCATCACGGCAGAATGTCTTTTTAGCTCTTGAATGTAGTTCATTAACAGGATATTTAGGGCTGTTTTTTTCAGTGCTTAATTGGACTACAATTCATTTGTATGTCCTGAATGTGCATTTGAAGTCTGTACAAGAACTGCATATAGTAAAGCTCCAAAACATGTTCCATGAGACTGAAGCCCACAGTCCTAGTAAAACAAACAGAGCAAGAGACTCGATTTGTAGTTGACAGGGAAATCATAATAGAGAAAAATAGCTAAAACTACGCCAGGCATTCTCTAAATCCATTTCTTTTTAAGGAAGAAAGAAATTATATAATGGGGTAATTTCATAAAATCAATGGCTTCTCACAGAACTGAAAGTAGCAGGACAGTTCCTTAGGAGTTCCTGTTTAGAGCTTTGCTCCAGGGGGCTACGTGTTTCTTCGAAGCAGAAGTGGACAACAATATGCTTTCGGAGATACAGTGGATTTTGGGTCACAAGGGTTAATCTGATTAAAATTCATGGCTGACTTCACGGAGAGACAGTATACTTGGTATATACAGGATGTTGGATTTGGAATATTTTAGATAGAAAAGTTAATTTAATAGATAGCTCAAGTCCAACCAGAGAGTTATTAAATGATATAAAGTTATAACACCAACACATTTTCCAATCAAGAGAGCCATTTGAGGTGGGCCCGCCTAACTTCTGCAGCCTGCTGCCTGCTGACAACAGCTTCAGCTCAGCCTCCAGAAGGCACTAGCTTTCTTTTCTCCACAAAGGTATTAAGAGTCTCTTCGGTCAGTGCTTGTTCATAAAGCCCTAACTGGCAAATTAGTCCTGAGTTGAACCTAGTACTATCAATCCTAACCTGCTCACTATCTGTTCTTCAGAGGGAGCTTCAAACAGTGGGAAACCCAGGGATGCCTGGGCAGTCCCAGAGCTCCAAGGACCCCAGAGAATGGCTTGATTCATGGGGCTTGTGTCATCCCCTTTGCAGCTGTCAAATCCCTCAGATCTCCTCTAAGAATTGAAGTGCACACCCTCAGCAAAGGGCATGCTCCTGGATTGACATTTAGTTCAAAATTATCAAGAAAAGATGAAATGATAATATTAGACTTAATAGGGTTTTCAAGAACAGAAAGATAAGGTCAGTAGCAGATACGGACAGAGATGTGCAGACAGACTGAGTGACTTGCCCAACATCTCTGAGCCCATCCAGTGCTGACATCTCTGTTCCAAAGGATGGAGCTCATTCTATAGAACAGTTGTGTGTATGATGCTTTTAAAATTTATTTTCTTAAAAGTCATACCATGCCATAAATTTGAATTTAAGTCAAGTTCATTGCATTTCTAAAAATAATTTAGAATTAAAAATTGTTCATAGAGACTGGCCTGATAGCTCAGTGGACTAAAGTACCTGCTTAGGCAGCGTGCAGGAGCTGGAGTTCAATCCCTGGCTTGCCATGCTAGTCCCGCTGGCAGGGTGCACTGATCCAGCGATTGAAATGCACACCTGTAATCCCAGTGCTTGGGAGGCTGAAAACAAGAGGATCACTGCAAGTCTGATCTGTGTAGTGAGACTCTGGAGACCCTGTCATAAATACAGAAAATAAATAGATAAATATTGTTCATAAGTAAACAAAAATGAAAAAAACAAAAATAAGCACACCAATTTTGTAAGATTCATTTAAGTGAAACTTTGTGTGTGTGTGTGCGTGTGTATGTGTGTACGTGTGTGTTTTAGGGATGGGTCCACTGGGTGTTCAGTGTCTCACTACCATGTTGGACTCTTAGTGATCCACCTGTTTACATCCTCACAAGAGCTGGGATTACAGGCGCATGCTGCCAATCCCAGGCTCAATCGCTGTCTCAGCATACCCCAGGGGCTTTGATCCACTGAGTTATTTGACCAACCCCATGATTAATTTCTTAAATATTGAATGTCTAACTTTAAAACATATTACAGTGAAAGACAGATTGCTGAGACAGAGGCTCAAATTGAGGGGCTGTATTTTGAATGCGTTAAAGGAATTAATGACAATGTGCCTTTAACTGTAATAATTTATTTAAACGTTCACCATAGTTTTTGAACATTTCTCATTCAGCAACCACTGATGGCAATTTCTGGAAAACCAAAACATTGCACCCCATCTTCACCCATCTTATTCATGGTATCTGGCACCGTGCAGCTTCTAGCTCCTCCCTGGCGTCAGACCCAAGTCCTGGCAGCCCCAACAGTACAACTAAGCACAGGAACGAGGACCGCCAGGGCTGCCGAGCATTCCCGGTGAGAGAGAGCACTTTAAAGGGAGTTACTGACAACGTGTCCCTTACTGTAGTCATATTTTTTACTTAAACATGGGCCATACTTTTTATCACATGTGATCAAGCTCATAGAGTTATACTTGAACCTGTTCATTTCCGTATTGTCTATATATTAGTGAAACATTAGCAGTCATCGCAATGTCTACCCATAGGCAAACAGCTACATAAATTGTTTATGCATCATTCACGTGATACGATACTGTACAGCCATTGAAGATTTTTCCAAATATTAAATGAAAATTCAGGCCCTAAGCTTCTATTTGTGCAACTATTAAAATAGTAAATTGAAATAAACTAAAATATCAGTAGATTTAAGTACAATTTTTATTTTTCCTTTTTTTTTTTTTTTTTGTCTTTTTGAGACAGGGTCTCCCTATGCAGTTCAGGCTGGGCTTAAACTCACTTTGTAGCTCAGGATGGTCTCGAACTCACAACAATCCTCCAGCCTCAGCCTCCCGAGTGCTGGGATTACAGGCATACACCACCACTCCCGGCTTTATTTTTCCTTTTTATTTTCCAGATTTTTTTCAATAAAAATTTAATTTTTCTTTTAACTATAAAATACTTGTAATATATAAAAATAATATTTTATAGTTACAAGAAAAATTAAATATATATATATATTTTCTTTTTTTAGGGAAGGGTCTACAGGATTTTCAGGGTCTCACTACTAGATCGGACTCATAGTGATCTGCCTGTTCAACAGCCTCCCAAGAGCTGCGATTACAGGCGTGCACCCCCACGCCTGGATTGGCTCGGCATGCCCCAGGGGTGGGGCTGCACGTGATGTGCCTTTTTTGCTTCTTTTTGAAGATATGACAAATTGGAAACTATTGAAGTAACAAGGTGATAAGACTAGACAGAGAATAAATATAGCCAGACACCTGTACTTTGCTATCACATGCGCACAAGCAATTGCTACATGCACTGTTGCAGGACGCGGCTGTGCTGAGCTGGCCCAGCACCTGAGGGTGCTCAGTGGTGGCCAGCGCCTCAGCCCCTTGCATCAAAAGGTTTCATAAACTTAACACTTCGGTAATATTTCTCTGCCTATTGCTTTCCTCCTCACCTAGCTTCCCTTAATCTGTGGGCATTTTAAATTCTTTACAAATAAACACAGTGTAAATACAACTACTGAGGCCAGCGTTCTTACAGCTGGTGCTATTCCCGGGCTTTACTGGAATATTCATATTAAACAAATTTCTCCCTTCTCCACCCACTGTTTTTCTTTGGAGGAAACCTGGATGTAGCTCACTGACAGGGTCACTTCCCCAGGCCTGAAAAGCTGCTTTGTTATTAGGGCTGAAAAAAACCTTTGCTAACTGGTTTTGCTAGGAGGAGCTCATTTACTGCTGAGGAAATCAATACAGCAAATCTGTCTTTCCTCCCTGCATTAGACCTGAAATTAACCAGTACCACAGATTTTTCATGTTCAAAATGTATCAGTGGTACACATAAAACCAAGGGAAGGTCATGAACTGTTCAGACAAAGCCTAGATCTCAGGCTTTTTAGTGACACACTAGGAATTCCATACAAGATAATTGCACAAAAATGGTAAGAAGGACTGGCCAAATAGCTTAGTGGGTTAAGCGCCTGCAAACAGGCACAGGGGCCAGGGGTTCGATCCCTGAGCCTGCTATGCTGGCCCCACCCCCAAGGTGTGCTGAGATGGCAATTGAGACTGGGTGTGGTGGCAAGCCCCTCTAATCCCAGCTCTTGGGAGATCACTGTGAGTCCAATCTAGTAGTGAGACCCTGTAGACCCTTCCCTAAAATTGAAAAAAATGAAAAGGATAAGAAATTCCAGTGGCACTAGTATTGTATCCCCTACAGGGAAGGATATTCTTCTTAACCCAGCCTGTGCTAAATTTCACACTGCAGTGTAATTAAACAAAGACCAGACCATTTTATTGGTCTTAAAAAATATGAAGTACAGATTCACATCTAGTGATTTAAAGAGTACAAACTACAGATTCACATTTAGTGAAGCAAATAGATATTTATTGCCCTGCAAATAGTTTATTGTTCTGACAACTGGGAATAACTCTGAATCGAAGACTTTCTTATCAGCAGTGTACAACTGAGATTATAATGCAAACTTAAGTAGTTAATGAATGCAAGATGTTCTACTTGAATTATCTCTTATTTGTTTTACCTTCTGTTGCAGCCCCTCCTCATTGGATATGACTAATAATTCCTTCCAATATATGTTTCCTTGTTTTCAAAATTGTTCATGAAAAGCGGCATAACTTGAGTGTGTGTTTGCTTGGAATTAAAAAGTGCTATATATATATATATATATATATATTCTTTATAATGGCATTTATTTTTATTATCAAAATAATTCTTAGTTCCTATTATAAAGGATTTTTAAACTCTGTCAAGAATCAATTAAAGTAAGCCGGGCGTGGTGGCGCAGGCCTGTAATCCCAGCACTCGGGAGGCTGAAGCAGGAGGATTGTTGTGAGTTCGAGACCAACCTGAGCTACAAAGTGAGCTTAAGGCCAGCCTGAGCAGCATAGTGAGACCCTGTTTCAAAAAGACAAAAAAAAGAATCAATTTAAGTAATAGCTTAGTAAATAAGTTCACACTACATATGCAGTGTAACTGTGAGCCAACTCTAGCTGCCAACATCATCATGTTAGAGTATACTGAGCAAATTTTGCTCATCTCTCTTAATCAGATCAAATTTGAAAGGGCTAGTGAACATATAATTTGCTTTAAAATTATTATGTCATCTGAAAGGATATAGTTTGCAAATGCTGATTTGCAGAACTGAATTTTTAGATGCAAACACAGTGAAGCTGTTACCTCTGAAAAGAGCCCTAGTAAAGGAGTGCTTATATTCGTGCAAGTAGAACATGTTTATTTATTGTCTTTTTGAAAGTAGAATATTTTACATTTAACTTTTAAGAGAAAGAAGTGACAAAAGTTTCCGTAATTCTCTTATTTTTCGGTCCAGGACAGATTTAAGCATCCCCAAATAGGTTGCTATGTTGCACTGACACCTAGTGGCTACGAGTAGCCATTACAGGGGAGGGGAAAGATTGTTCAGTTAGGACAATGTTGAAGCCAGAAACAACTTAAACATCACTTCTAGACAAACCCAGGAATTTATCTGCTCTGGAAATGGAAGCAAATAGAAAATAAACTTGTTCTAAATGTATAAAAAACTAGGCAAATACATGAAGTCTATAAACTAGCCCACTGTGAATCATGAACATAAATTGAATTTAAGAGGCAGAAAATAAATGCACAGAATATTACGGAAAATACAGTATTACTATTTTGTATTTCTGCCTTTATTCACATAAAATCATAATAAATCATAACAAGGGTCTGGGTGTAGCATATGCTTGGCGTGCATGAGACGCATGGTGAAATCCTCAGTGGTTAAAAAAAAAAAAAAAAGTATTTCTGTATAGCATACCTTAAGATCTGTTGAAATCTTGCGTTTTTTATTTTAAGAGTAACTTTGTGCAAACAAATACATACACAACAGTTCATTCAACTACACACACATTCATATATGCAAAAAGGACACCCAAAAGTTACAGTATACTTGAAAATGATTAGCTATAGGATTGGAGAAAGGGCATGAAGAAAGAACAGGGTAAAGGCAGGAACTCTTTAACAAAACTTTGGAATCACTGAAATGCTTTACATTTTCACAAAAATAAAATTAAAAAGCATAAATGCACCAAATAAAAATAAACTGATATGTATCAATTTAACAAAATATCAGGTTGATTTTGTACTTGTACGTACAGGTTAGGATAGATGTACAGCTACTTTTTCTTAATTCAATAAGAAGAGAGATTTGTACTAATAATGTTTAGAGAGGATATCCTGTCTGCATCTTGTACTATGGATAACCACTAAGAAGATAATAATGTACAATGCATTAATTATTGAAACTGTCCTGTAAAAAAAAATATCAGGTTGGTAACAAGATTATGGAATAAAACAATTCTTTTAACAGGTTACTTTCCTTTCTCTTTTTTTTTTTTTTTTTTTTTTTTTTGGTGGAACTGGGGATTGAACTCAGACTCTTACGCTTGCCAGGAAAGTACTTACTCTACTGAGCCATCTCCCTGGCCCCATTAACAGGTTACTTTCAAGGCATGTTTGTGGTAAATTCTCCATGGCTGCAGTCTAAGGCTAAAAAGAGCTATGACACTGTTTTAACTTAAGTAAGTAATCATATTTAATGGTGGTATATTTAAACGAATGTATGGTGTACCTCAGTTTCCAAAAGTTTGGGCACAGCTGGGTTTGCAAACAGAAGCATTTGTCAAGATTTTGGTTTTGTCTGTGAGCTCTGCATGGAGTGAGGAACACGACCACAGCCATCTCTCCCACACAGAAGTGTGGCCATCTTTTCCAGAATCATACAACAAATTCCTTGTTTGTGAACCAAGATAGATAGGTGATAGACAGACAGACAGACAGACAGACAGACATATAGATAGATAGACCAAATAATTATTATTATGTTGCTATAAATCAGGATTTTCTATATTAGAAGAGGAGAGCCTGGAAGAGAGCTCAGCAGAGTGCAGGGACTGGGGTTTGACCTTCAGCCTGCCCTGCCACCCCCGCCCCTGGGGCGCACTGAGCCAACAATTGAGCCTGGGCAGGGTGTGCACCCCTGTAATCCCAGCACTTGGGAAGTAGAACACAGGAGAGTCACTACGAGTCCAATCTACATAGTGAGACCCTGTAGACCCTGTAGATCCTGTACTAAATATGTAGCAAAAAGAAAAAAAAGGAAACAAGAAAAAATAAAGAAGTGAAAATATCAATAACCAATGATGTTGGTTTCAACTAAAATATTACCATGAACTATGAAAATATTTTTTTAAAAAATAAAATGTGTCTTAACTCTGTCAACTGAAATGTTCAGAAGCAATGACAGGCAATAGAATATCTCCTAAATTATGCCTCTAAAAAATTGTCTGTCCTTCAAATTACTAAGGTCCCCTGAAGAAATGGCTGACTATAGAGTAGGGACAAATCATGGGGCTGTCTTTTGCACAAACACAAAAACAAAAAGAAAGAAAAAACTAAACAGAACATAGAAACACACTTGAAGGATGTCCCAATGTCATAGTGTAGATATTTCAATTTATAAAAAGAGTCATTACTACAACTGATTGAAAAACATTGAATATATTAAATCCATATACTTATAATGATACATCTTTTAAAAAAGAAAGTATTTTAAAAATTGCTACATTGGTCACCATCCAAGGAAACTATGATAGTAACTCCTTTTTCCATACACTGAAGGATGATCAAGGGAAGTACCTCCCCTGACTTTCTTGTGTGGACTATATTTCACTGTAACTAAATAGCACTATTGGCTTTTATACACTATTTATAGAACAATTTCTGATGCCAAATCTAGAAAGAATGACATAATTAGAAAATAGCCAGTCTTGCAACTCCTAGTGACATAACCTTCTCAGACTATAAAACACCAGTGCTAACATCCTTAGGTGACAGTTTGATAGGGCACCCAAAAGTCACAGTAAAATCTATGGTTTATCCCACAGTTGCAAAGGAAAGGAGTGCTATGTTTTTCAGTGGAAAGATGGGTCACCAAGTTTGGAATCAATAAAAATAAAGTATTAAATATTTCTTGTGATCATGCAATATAAATTCAAAAAACTTACCTTTACTAAGAAATCCACCCTGGATTTCACCAAGTTTTTACTACTAATTCCAGTTTACCTGCAAGACAGAAATAAGTGAACTTGGGCCAGTGAGATAGCTCAGCAGTCTAAAGCGCCTGCTTAGGCAAAGCTCAGGAACCACTGCTCAATCTCAGGCACCACAG